>CAUYPK010120607.1:0-10151 GCA_963574355.1 Loris lydekkerianus
CCCCCCCCCCCCCCCCCCCCCCCCCCCCCCCCCCCCCCCCCCCCCCCCCCCCCCCCCCCCGCGGCTACAAGTTTAAACAGACCATTTTTTTTTTTCTCTAGTTCTAAATAAGTAATTGACCTTGGGGCTTCTGCTGAATCCCAGCACCTTATCTCAAGATAGTTTGTAAGGTAGCAACCACAGTTTTTTTGCAGCAAGAGGAATAGTTTTTAACAAACTTGTAGTAACTCTTTAATTGCTGGAAAGAGAGTGTTTTGACTACAAGTGAGTTTTTTACACTACAATGCTGACTAACTCCCACCCAGGGATGTTGAGGGCAGTGGGAGACAAAGGGGACATGGGAGAGAAGGTAGAAAGGCTAGTTAGCAGGGTGAGGCAGGGGGGACACAGTCAGTCTTTCATCAGGGGCTGAGAGATTGTCAGCTGCCGCCCCTGGGTAAAAGTTAGCCCTGGTAACCTAACCACAACCAGGGAGGGTCCGCCTTCCCGGATCTCAGAGCCTCAGGGGCGGTCAGTTCCAAATAGAGTCAGCCAATCCAACATGTACTCCTTTGTTCTCACAGCCTCTGGGCCTAGACAGAGCTAGCCAATCCTAAACCTCCTAAATTACCTCAATCCCTGTGCCAACCGACCCCCCAACTTGGTCCCGATTTCTCCCCGGAAATTCCCCGCATTTTATTGCAACCCAAAATGCATCACGCCGAAAAGTATAAAACCTGACATCATCTCTACCTCAGGGTCATTCCCTCTGAGCAGAGTCCTGCCGGAGATACGGCCCAAGCATGCTTGAATAAAGTCACTCCTTTGTTTTTTGCATATGTGCCTAGTGATCTCTCAGTGGCGGAATTTGGTCTTAATACACTCACTAACCTGTAGTATATATGTTTTGCTTTGATTTGCATTTTTAAAAATTCCCCTACCTAAGTAATCAAATACAGCTAAAATTGAAGTTATTCGGAAAAAACCATACTGGTTCAAAGGTCTGAAAACTTTCTTTGCTCTGGCGAATGTTTGGTCGAATTAAATCATCGCTTTACTCCATGAGAAGTTTTATATGAGAACTCTCGATTCATAGGCAAAAAATAAAACCTTGAACTGATTATTTTTTAAATGGGAGAAAGCTTAAAAAATGGTACAGGATAAAAATATGTAGTTTTTACGATAGGTAACATATCATCTAAGAAAACAAACTGCTTAATCATATAAAATAAAGACCAGATTTTTAAATCAGATCCTAGATGATTTAAACACAATTTTTAATTTGTGGTTTATTTCCTTTATTTCCTGTCTCTAACCCAAACAGAATCTTTCTTTCTCTCTAACAGTCCACTATGAAATTTTTCTTAGAAGCAATTAACTCAAGAATCAAAATCCTTTATCTAGCAGTTACTGCTAATTGCAGATTCTGCCCTGGAACATATATCCCATGTGCAAGAAAGATGTGCAAATGAAATGCTTCTTGCTTCATCCTTATTTATCATCTGGAGCCCCTTGAAGTCTTATTTTCCTTTGGGATATGAATTCAGGCACAGTTCAACATGCCTGTGGTGAACACAGTCCAGGTCCTTGAGCATGGCTGCATCAGCTTCCCCACTCGTCTTCCCTTAGTGATTCTAACAGGCTTCAAGGGTGCAAAAAAGTTTATAATCTCCTGGCACGAAATGCAGGTTAGGCTCAGTTCCAAAATCAACAGCCTCTGGAAGCTTTTTGTGACATCTCCTTAGGAAATTCTATGTCCTTCTCACTTCCAAAAACTATCATGGGTCGAATATCCTCATTTCATTCATATTCTTCAATGACCGTTTTCTGTCCCAACTGTATACTTAGCAGTAGGAGAAGATGCCACTTTTGTTCCCTAATAAAAGCCAGCAAGTGTTCAAACTTTATCCCTTTTGCACAGAAATACCTATACCAGTTACCAATTTCTCCGTGTTTCAACAGAGGGTTGGTTGGCCATTTCTGGCTCTTCATACTGCGCGTAGGCTGCCTCTGGTTTTCTTCTCCCTCTGCAGTCCATCACAAAAGTAATGTCAGCACATATTCAGTCCTGCGAAGAAGTCTACAACGTCTTTCTCTCCTCCACTGTAAGGAAGTCCTGTCCAATGAACTACGCCAGCATTTACCACACGTGAAGATTCGACCTGTAACTTCTTCATTAAGGCACCTACATCTTCATTACTTCCTACATTCCCACAGACCGCTGACCCATGCATGGGGTGTTTCTCTAAGGCTTCCTGCACTGTCTTCACCCCTTCGTTTCCCATCTCTGTTTAAGAGGAAACGTATTCAATTCTCATCATTGCAGATGCTGCCCTTGGAGAAAGAGTTGAACACATCACCTGCAGTGCACTACCAGGGCAATCCCTGAGTGCGAATGAGGTAAACAGCATCCACTTCCTCTCCTACCTGGGACAGGGCCAAATTGTACCCAGGGAGAGGTGGAGGGTGTTCCAGGGAGGTCTAGTTTTGGATTCCTGCCTGTATTCCCGCGCTGGCAGTGTCCATCACAGTGAAAGGGCTCCAAGTCGGGGTATGAGGCTGCGTCTGGGCAGAATCATACTAAGGGCGGACCCGCCCTGCCCAGCCAGCCACCAGGTGAGCTCTGGGCTTTCGGAGCAACCCCCTGAAGATGCAGGACATGTTTAGAAGCTTCGTCTCTAGGGAGCTTTGTGTGTCACCAGCTCTAGATTTCCAAATAGTGGGTCTGAGTCAATTCTGGCTGTTATTTAAAAAAAAAAAATGCCATGGTAACAATCCCTCGCTGATAAATTCGACTGGTTTGAAAAATGCCGTAGACTGGGTAGTTAATGTGTATGAACAACAAAAAGTTATTTAGTATGCTTCTGGAGGCTAGAAGTCTGAGGTCAGGGTGCCAACCCGATCGGGCTCCGGTCACGGCCCTCCACCAGATTGCACATGGTCAACTGCTTGTACCTCGTGTGGTGGAAGGAGGGTGTGAGAGCCCTCTGGGGAACCTTTGATGAGGGAATAACGAGGACCTCCCCCTAGGACCTAATCACCTCCCCAAGACCCTACCTCCTAAGACCATCACACTGGGAGTTAGGATTCCAGTTTATAAATTTGGGGAGAATGCAAACATTCAGTACATAGCAAGAGTAAGTGCACAAAAAACATTGTTGATTGATATAGCATTATCTGATGTCATTAGCTCTGAGATTTAATCTACCTAATCAGCTGATTTAATTTTTTCATAAATACATTAGTAACTATCTTATACACTACTGTTGTCTTCTCTCTTTTTTACCCAAGCAATAGTAGGTTCAATTTTTTTTTTTTTTTTTTTTTTTTTAGAGACGGAGTCTCACTTTATCACCCTTGGTAGGGTGCCATGGTGTCACACAGCTCACAGCAACCTCCAACTCCTGGGCTTAGGCAATTCTCTTGCCTCACCCTCCCGAGTAGCTGGGACTACAGGTGCCTGCCACAACACTGTCTATCAATTTTTTTTTTTTTTTTTTAGAAAGTTAAAATAAAGACTAAAAAATTTATGACACCAGGGCAGATTCTAATTTTCTCTTCTTAGGAGAAAACCAATATTTGTGAACTCAGACAAATACTATATTAATACAACAATTCTGATCTTTGAGTCTTGCTTAAGATTTTGGTATCTATTAACACTGTGACTTTACCCTCCCAGTACCTTCATATGTAAATTAGAAATGATGGTGACCACTTTTTACTTTGAAAGTCAATATACCAAAGGCGCTGAGTGTAGAGTCCTTCCTGGCACATAGTGTGAGTTCAATGAATTTTCCAGGCCACATTCATGGGAATAAATCAAAGCCTTCCTTTTTATTATAGTGACCTTCCAGCTTTCTAGTCATTGGGGAGGTCTAGTCCCTGTGCCATCTGTCCTGGCCACCCTTGCCTTCCTCCCATTCTGGACATCTCTTGCCTAGAGTGTCTCCACTGTGATGGAGACACACTTAGACATTATATCTAAGTGTTCTCAGCGTCTTTCCACGAAATAATTTTATCTTTACCTTGGAGCTTTCCACCAGCCTCCATGCAGAGCACAGATTTTGCCAGACCAAAAATTGGATGATATGGATAAATAAGATAGATCACTCACCAATTATGCAATCTTAGACACAGCTACTCATGATGGATGAGACAATAAGGTAGGGAGACCACCTACTTACCAGTTGCTCACACTTAGGAAATATGGACAGCTACTAAGGATGGATGAGACAATAAGGTAGGGAGAGTATCTACTTACCAATTGCTCACACTTAGGAAATATGGACAGCAGCTGGGATGTATTATTAATACTTTACACTTTGAATGATATTCCCTTTAGTATTTCTTAGAAGCACAAGGAAAGAGTGGAATTACTTTTTCATAACTTCTAGTTGTTGTGTTTTGTCCCTTAGAATGTGAAATTGTGATGAAGCTGTGTCTTATTTTGTGCTGCTATAACAGAATACTTGAGACAGGGTAATTTATAAAGAATAGAGATTTATTTCTCATGATTCTGGAGGCTGGAAAATCTCAGATCAAGGGGCAGGCATCTGGTGAGGAACTTCTTGCTACGTTATGACAAGGTGGAAAGGGGAGGGACAAAGAGAAGGACAGAGAGACAGTGCAGAAATTTTATAATGAACACATTCCTATGCTAATACCTGGAGTGTCTCCACTGTGATGTGCTAATTAATGCCAGCATTAATCCATACAGGAAGGCAGGACCATTGCACAAACACCTCCCACTAGGCCCAACTCTCAACACCGCCACATTGGAGATCAGGTTTCCAACACACAAATGTTAGGCTGGGTAATGTGGTGTCCTGGAATGTTTTATTATTATATGGTTATCTCCTAATTGGTTGCCTAACCTCCAACTTTGTCTTTTTCTACATTTCTCCCAAATGATCTCATCAAAACACAATCTAAGAATGCTCTAAGTTAACCTTCCAGATTAAACACCTTTCATTGTTGCCCACTGCTTCCAGAATAGAGTTCAAATGTGGGAGTGTGAGAGGCTCTATCTTAGCATGGCAAGCAAGATTTTTTTGAGGTATGGTCCTGCCTACCCTCTACTCTACTTTCTTGTTGAGACTCTCCACCCTTCCTTTGGCTACCACCAACTCTGCCATACCCCAACTCTGGCACAAACAACATTCATGCTTGAGCAGAGAACTCTCAAAGGAGTAGAATGCTTTATCTAAACTGTCTTGGTTCCTCTCACCTCTCAGATTCCTCCCTGGAAAATCCTAGGCATCCTTTGAAATTCAGTTCCAAAATGTTCTGTCTGGGAGGTCTTCCTAGCTCTCCAAATGGAACTACTCTGTCCATCCTTGCTGATGCCACTTTCTATATCCATTAAATAACTGAATTTTTGCATCACCTTGATTATCTACTATCAATGATTCTTGTTGAAACCTCTGTTGTCCTTGAATGGGTGTGACTGTCCCAATATTGTTCTATGATTTCTTTTTACCCATTTGTTCCCCCTAATAAGCTGTGCAAATCATGAAAATGGGGAACAGGAGTGGAAACCCTATGGCCCTAGCACATACCAGAACCTCAGTGGACACATGTGGAATTGAAGAGGCAAGATTATTCCCTCCCTGTCCGCTGGGCATTATCCCTGACATGCTTGGGCTGCCCACTGACCATGGGATGAGAATACCCAGGTGCAATTCCTCCCTATGTGCTCTCTGCAGTCCTGGGTTCCTCAACTGCACATGAAGGACTAGAGAAGATGTCTCTGGCCAGAGATATAACTGAGACGCAAGAGAAGGTTCAGAAAGCTGAACCAAATATTTTTAAGGATCAGATGAGCCAAGTGTCTTCAGGTTGCAGTGGAGCATAAGTGCCACACACATATTAGTGAAGCACATCAAGAAATGGTACTCACAAATCTGTTTCTGTTCAGGAAATGACACTTCTGTAATCAGGACCACAAGGACCATGAATTCTAAATTCCAAGTCTCTCAGCTGAATGCAGCTACAGGGCTGTCTGTCCCATGTGGTGGCTCAATGACAGCCTCCTCATGCCCATCCTGCTCCTTCCCCAGTCCAAGCTGTAGACCTGCTGAGACCTGGCATTACCAAGACAAGGTCATCAAGGCCCTTGGGCTTGACACAAGCCAGGCACCGGCTAAGTCTCCAGGATTTAAGGAAAGTCTTCATTGTCTTCCTGATGATTATCACATCCTTATTTATTTATTTAAATTTCAGAATGTTAGGGGGTTATACATTTTTTTGTTTGCATACTTTGTTTTTGTACATATTGAGTCAAAGCTGTAAGGTGTCCTTCACCCAGACAGTGTACACTATACCCAATGAGTGTGAATTTACCCATCTCAACCTCCCCCCAGCTTGATTTTCATTGAAATTTACTTCCATTACTGCACTTAAGTGTTGACTGATTAGTTCCAATTTGGTATTGGCTACATGTGCTTGTTTCTCCATTCTTGTGATATTTCACTTAGAAAAAAGTCTATGGGTAAATGCACACAAATAGGTAGCTTTCATATACACCAATAGTCAAGCTAGAAAAAGAAGTAATACCTTTCTCAGTACCAACAAAAAAAATAAAATACTTAGGAATACATTTAACTAAGGAAGTAAAAGACCTCTATATGGAAAACTATGAAGCACTGTGGAGGGAAATTGCAGAGGATGTGGCACATGGAAGAATATGCCATGCTCATGGATGGCAGAGTCAGCATTGTTCGAGGGGTTCTACTGCCCTCCACAGTGATTTCCAGATTCAGTGCAATCCCCATTAGAATACCAACACTATTTTTCACAGATCTAGAGAGGATGATTCTGTGCTTTCTATGGAAACAGAGGAGACCCTGAAGAGGGAATGCAACCTTACATAATAGAAACATGGGGAAAGGGCATCAACTTTGGCTGCGGTGCAGGGCATTACTTCAGGCTATACTGCAGGGCTATAGTAACCCAGATGGCATGGTACTAGCATGGGAACAGAGACATAGACCTATGGATCACAGTAAGGAACCCAGAGCTGAAATCACCCTCATATTCCATCTGATTTTGGGATTCCTGTTCAATAAATGGTTCTGGGAAAACTGGATAGACACATATGGGGGATTGAAATAGAAGCCACACCTCTCACAATTCACAAAAATTAATTCACAATGTGTAAAAGACTTAAACCTAAGGCCTTGGGAAAGATTTTATAAAGAAGACCGTAAAGGCAATCACAGCAAACAAAATTACAAAGTTTCTGCACAGCCAAGGACACAATAGAGTAAACATACAAACCAGTGAATGGGAGAAAAGTATTTGCATGTTATATACAAAAAAGGCTGATAAGTTCAGTGCCTGTAGCTTAGGTGGCTAAGGCACCATACACCAGAGCTGGTGGGTTCGAATCCAGCCTGGGCCTGCCAAACAACAATGACAACTACAACCAAAAAATAGCCAAGTGTTGTGGCGGGGGCCTGTAGTCCCAGCTACTTGGGAGGGCAAGTCAAGAGAATCACTTAAGCCCAGGAGCTGGAGGTTGCTGTGAGCTGTGATGCCATGGCACTCTACCCAAGGTGACAGCTTGAAGCTCTGTCTCCAAAAAAAAAAAAAAAAGCTAATAACCAGAATCTATAAAGAACTTGAGCAAATCAGAAAAAAAAAAAAAAAAAAAAAAAAAAATCAAACAACCCCAATAAAAATTTGGCAAAGACAGGAAAATAAACATTTCAAGGGAACATAGTCTAATGGCTAACAAACACATGAAAAAAATGTTCAATACCTCTAGTCATTAGGGAAATGCAAATCAAAACCACAATGACATATCACCTAAGAATGGCTCTTTTCAAAAAGTCCCCAACAATTGCTGGTGTGGATGTGGCGAGAAAGGAACACTTATACACTGTTGGTGGGATGTAAACTAGTCCAGCCTCTAGGAAGATACCTCAAAGAACTTAAAGTAGACCCACTATTTGATCCAGCAGTTCCACTGCTGGTTATATAGCCAAAGGAACAGAGGTTATTTTATAAAAAGGACACCTGGCACTTGAATGTTTATAGCAGCACAATTCATAACCGCAAAGCCATGTAAACAAATCATGTGCTCACCAATACATGAATGGATTAATAAAATGTGGTATTTGCATATCACAGAGTACCACTCAGCCATAAAAAGTTGATCTAGTATCTTTTGAGAGACCTGGATAGAACTCTTTCTTTTTTAGAAAACATAGCAAATTGATAAGTAGCCTGAGGATGTCAAAACCTTCCCAAGGGGTTGATTCCAATCACGTGACTTGGCTGGCCCTGGTGTATGGGTGTGTGTGTGTGTGTGTGTGTGTGTGTGTGTGAGACACACTCTGGCATCTTGGCTTTCTGTGCATAAGGGGCATCTGGGGCAATCTGGAACCTGAGATAACTGACAGGCTGACAGGCACTGACAGGCCTGACTGGCTTGCTCAGAAGGCCTGGTGGCACAGCTGGATCTGGTGAGCCAGGCCACGCCTGTGTCTCCCACTGGGGCAGACTCTGGAGTGACTCTTGGCTTCATGGCAGGACTCAAGCCAGTTCAAGAGACTTAGCACCCTCCTCTCACCCTGGGATCAATGGGCAGATTGTTTGCCTCCCCCACTCCACTGCCAGGCTGTTAGTTTAGCCCATTCTTTCATGGAACACATAATCACAAGTGTTTACATTTACACTTTTTTCATGAAATGTGTCATATAATCCTCATAAAAAGGTGATGAGATAGGTGTTAATAGTAGTACTTCTGCCAGCAGAGCAGGAGGAAACTGCCGGTTAAAGAGTTGCGAAGCTAGGATTAAAGGCGCTGTCTTCCTGCCTTCACAGCCCAGGCTCCTACTCTACAGGCCTCTCTGCCTTCCCCCAGACTTGCAAGCTGAGTATGGTATCTGCTAAAATCACCCACACAGGGGTCCCCTCTGGAAATTGAGTACGGCCTTGTACTTCCACTTGTTATTATGTGCACTGCCTATTCCCAGCATTGAAGTATGTCAGTATGTCGTATGTCCGATAGTGTTCTGCGTCCATGTGAGCCCAGCACAACAACACAGCTTTGAGGATGGGCCAAAATTCACTTTGTTTTCTGTTGTGTTTGAGACAGGGGTCTCACTATGTTACCCAGGCTGGTTTCAAATGCCTGGCCTCAAGCAATCCTCCAGCTTTGCCCTTCCAAAATGCTGGCATTATAGGCATGAGCCACCATGCTCAGCCCCGCAATACTGTAAAACATTGCTGATATCAAGCCCAGGCTGGCCAGCAATATGTTATTCCAGGTGCAAAAATGGGAAAGAGAACTCACGCTCTTTGTCATGAGTGCCTTCTTGACTGGGTTCTTGACTTGGCCCATGTGACACAACAATCTAACAGGGACAGTGCCCAGCACAGCTACCAACAGTATTCCTTGATCATTAATATAAAGAGGTTCCAGCAAGGGATCCCATAACTACAACCATGTCAGACATGGACTCCATAGTATGGGAGGCAAGGCCTAAGTCCCATTTTTGTCACACATTCCAACCTGCAAGGTGCATTCTGAGTTACTGTCAGTTTAGCTTTAGGTAGAACAGAGATGAGCTTTGCTTACAGCCTCTCCCATCAAACCTGAATCACTTGTTCTTTTTGGCTAATGGGTCTCCAGGTGTTGCCACCCCAGTTTCCTCTGTTCTGGTTCAGGGTGCAACTGTGCTGAAGAGCTAGGTGAGCATGTGCTGTGCTGGAGTTTTCTTTAAAGCTACAACAACACTACAAATTTGGATTTTTTCAGATTTTGTGCTCAGGAATAGATAGCCTTGAGTTTATTAAGGAAGTTTAATAAAACTTTAGACTTCATAAAGACTTTTAAATCTTATTAAGTTAGACTTTAGATTTATTAATACTAGAATATGTTTACTTATTTTATACTCAACAAATGTATATTAAGCAATTATGTGCAATTCTAGTACTTTTTTATAGTTTTTTAAAAAATTTATTTATTTTTATTGTTAAATCATAGCTGTGTACATTAGTGCAATCAAGGGGTACAATGTGCTGCTTTCATATACAATCTGAAGTATTCTCATCAAACTGTTCAGCGTAGCCTTCATGGCATGTTCTTAGTTACTGTATGTAGGCATTTGTATTCTGCATTTAGTAATTTCACCGGTACCCATTCTAAGATGCACCATAGATGT
>CAUYPK010120608.1:0-40635 GCA_963574355.1 Loris lydekkerianus
TTTTATGCCTGGCAGGGGAGCACCATGGCACCCTAGTAGGGGAGGTAGGACCAGTTTTTAGAAGGTCGCTCCCGTGAAATGAAGTGGGAGGGCTTTTGATTTCTGCCCTTTTGTTTGTAGGGCTCTTAAGCTGGGCTCATGGGGGAGGGGGGACTCCCGTCCGCTTGGTGATGGATTTTGTACCTTTTGTTTGCGTCCTTGTGGTCCCAGCTCGCCTCAGTGGTGTTGATGTGTGTTCTTCAACCTTCTTCTTGGTACAGCTCGAATCCTCCAGGTTACTTACTAAATTTCCATCTTTTAACTCTCCTTCTAGACGGGAGCCTCTCTCATTTATTTGTTCTAACAGATTCTATTAGATAGATTAGTGGATTGTTAGGATGTTCTGTATATTAAGATCATGTCATCTGAAAATAAGAGATAGTTTTACTTCTGTCTGTCCATTCTGTATGCCTTTCATTTCTTTTTCTTGCCTAATTGCAATGGCAAGAACTGTAGTATAATGTTGAATGGAAGTGGTGAGAGGGAAGTCTTATGAGCAAAGCATTCAGTCTTTCTCTGTTAAATATGTCAGTCTTTTTATCATTAAGTGTGGTATCAGCTAAGGATTTTTTGTGTATGCTTTTACCAGGTTGAGGAAGTTTCCTTTATTACTCAGTTAATTGTTTTTGTCATGAGGGGTATTGGATTTGTCAAATGCTTTTTCTGTTAAAATCACGTAGTTTTGTGGAATACTATTCATCCATAAGAAAAGATGGACACTTTACATCTTTTATGTTTACCTGGATTGAGTTGAAACACATTCTTCTTAGTAAATTTTCTCAAGAATTGAAAAAATATATCCAATGCACTTAATACTAATATGAAACAAATATAATAGGACCAATTACCCATGTGAATGATAAAATACAAACATAGTCTGTCAAGGGGAAGGGGAGAAGGGGAGAAAGGGGAAGGGCGATTGGTTGAAGGAGGGAGGGCAATTCCAGGATCTCATCTAATGTGCATAATGAGAAGGTGTTCAGCTCAACTAGAATTTGGACTTTACCTTGGAGATGAGAGCAATGTAACCTGGAAATGTGTACCCTCATTTTAATTTGAAATTGAAAAAAAAAAATCATGTAGTTTTGGTCCTTTAATGTATTAGCATATTAATATGTTGTTTGACTTTTTATTATTAAACCAACCTCATTGTCCTGGAATAAATCCCACTTGGTCGTGGTATTTAACCCTTTTTATTTGTTTCAGAGTTTGGTTGGCTAGTATTTTGTCTGTCTATTTTCATAAAATGTGTGTGTGTTTCTTTCTTTGTGATGTCATTATCTGGTTTAGGTATCTGGGTAGGGCCAGGACTATAAAATGAGTTACAAAGTATTCCATACTCTTCTATTTTCTGGAAGAGTTGGTGGAGAATTGGTATTGATTATTCTTAAATGTTTTGTACTGTTCAATGTATATCTTAATGTTTTATAATTTGTAGCATTTTAAATTCCTAAAGCCATCTGAGCCTCAGCTTTTCTTTGTGAGTAGTTTTTGAGTTACAAATTTAATCTCTTGTTACAGGTTTATTCAGATTTTTTATTTCTTCTTGAGTTGGTTTCAGTAATGTATGCCTTTCTAGGAACTTGTTAGTTTCATCTACATCTAATTTGTTGTCATGTAGTTCAGCCTTAAGGGTTAGTACACTATCAGTTCTCCTTAGTGTGACTTTTTCTTTTTTTAAGAAATCCCAGACTTTCAAATGTGGTCTTATTTATTGTGAGGTTGGAGAAAATTATAACAAAGAATATAAGGGTTTTTCCTTGAAAATACTAGAATAATAAAATTAGTAGTTTTTCTTATGTGATCTTGAGAATGTGTGAAGTCTTTAAGAATAAATAAAATTTATTTTTACATCTCTGCAGGTTGGTATCATACGTGATCGTTTGACCCAATTCATCTCTAAATTGCAATTTGCAGTGACTTTACTTTTGACATCATGGACAGAGAAAAAGCAACGTCGAAAAGGAACTACTACCATATGCACCCTCAACATCGTCTTCTCTCCACTTGTGTTGGCCCTCATAGTTTTATCTGCACTGCTCTCTTCTCCCTTACTACCCCTCTTCACCCTTCCTGTGTTCTTGGTGGGGTTTCCCCGGCCTGTGCAGAGTTGGCCGGGAGCAGTGGGCGCTGCCGCCTGTGTGTGTGCAGACACAGTATACTACTACCAGATGGTCCCTAGGCTGAAGGCTGCCCTGCAGGCCGCAATGGCAGCTGGAAGTTTAGGTAAGTTAAATGGGTTGTGCTTGAGAAATCCTCACTAATGTATTTCAAGAAGAAAAAAGAAAACGCACATGTAATTGTCTTTTCAGCCAATCATAAAACAGCATAACAACCATAACACTTTGATATATAGAGTAAGAAAGACGATAAGTAGGAAATAGAAATATATCTCCTGTTCCTTGTTTTAAGGTAAATAAAGTTATAAAAATACTAAGGAAAAATTTCATTCAGGTGACTTTGCAACTTTTTAAATGCATTTTCTTGAATAAAGTCAGATTATAGTCCCGCCATTGAAACATGAAAACACCTTTCCCCCAAGATTTCCATGAATTTGTAATGAGTTCATAGCAAGTAGATCTATAATGAGTGAAAACTAGATTTACAAAATATCATATTGGAAGAGTGTATGAAAGTTTTGTTCCTATCTCAGCAGTCACTGTATGGAGAGGTAAGCAGTCTGTTAAGGTTGCTGGGCATGATAACTTAAAACTTTGGTCAGAAATTTGTAGGGAGCCTCACAGAGGGAGGTGCTATGCAAGTATCAGCAAGAATGCAGGTTTTTGAAGGGAATGAACTAATTTTATGAGTTTTAATGCTTTTATTGCATACTGATGTCAAATTTCAACTGGTATTGTACTTCTCAAGGTTGATTTTAGGAAAGGCACTCTGATGACAGTAGTGTGTCAGCTCCTGCCATGTGCTTTACCCTGAAACTTATTTTGGAAATGGCAGATGATTTCCAGGCAAACTGATTCTAGACATAGTAGCAATTTAAGATTATAATTTTAATAAAATGCTTTCCTGGGTTGAACTTTAATAATTACCTATATTATGTGAGCTAATTTAGGGAAAAAATTTATACTGAAAATTTTTCTTTCTTGAAGGAAATATTCTATGCTTTTAGTAATTTTATCCAGTTCTAATCAATTTTCATCATACAGAGCTGTACTCCTTTTTTAAAAACACCTGTGCAGTTAAACTCATATGAGGAAATGGTAATAAGGTAAAAATTATATGTTATCAAATCAGTTGTACACAACCAGTACCTTGTTGTGAAGTATTTTCTGGTGGGTAAGAAAGGAAAGGAGGTAACATTTCATTTGCATCCACTACTAACTTTGGCCAGGCAATAGGGAATAAGAACTTTCAAACCCTACTGGAAGGGAATATAAAATCATACAACCACCTTGACAAAGTAAAGATGTACGTGGCTGTGGAATTTCAGTTTTCAATTCTATGATCCAGTGATTCCAATTCGAGAAAAACTCCAGTATGTGTTTTGATGGTCCTAAAGACCACCCACAGGTTTGATGATTCCCTAGGAGGACTCAAAGTTTAGATTTATTATAGCAAAAGAATGCAGAGCAAAATCAGGAAAGGGAAAAGTCACTTGGAGTAAAGAATCCAGGCACAAGCTTCCAGGAGTCCTATCCCAGTGGAATCACACAGAGCATACTCAGTTCTCCAGCATCAAGTTGTGACATGTGTGATATGTTAACTGTCAGAGAAGCTCATTTGAGACTCTGTGTCCGGGGATTTTTTTATGGGCAAGTCATGTCGGCACCCTGCTGCCTATTACATGCCAATATTCTAGTCTCCCAAAAAGAAAAACACATGCTCAATATACTGTGTAATGTTTGCACAGACACAATGAGAGGCTCTTAGCAGTTAGGGTGGTTCCCAGATGTCCACCAAAACCAGTCTTTTATGCAAGCCTCTCAAAAAAATAGCAGTCCATCCTACTATGTTAACTCTCTTCTGTATCACATGTTGTACGTGCAGGCTTGCGCAAAGGTAATTTCTGCAGCATTATTCATGATGGTGAAAACTGGAACATCTGAAATGTTTTCAACCAGGAAATACTCAATTTCAACTATATTTATATAGTGAATTCTTGACAGCAGTTACAACGAATGAACTTAGCTTTTTGCAGTAGATATGACCATTGTGTAGACAGAAAGACTATAGTATTGAAAGAGAAACTAAGTTTTAAAAGTATCTGACACTGTGATAGTATTTTATGTAAATCTTAAAACCATAAAACACATACATATATATAAAAAATCCAATTTTGTATATAATTAATGTGAAATTGGCATTTATATAGTTAATACTTTTCCTAATATATTTAACATGTATTTCAGATTTCATTCTGTACAAGTTTTTAATTTGTTTTTCTGGAAGCACATTCTTGAATTTGTATGTATTATCACCTGTAGATGTCTCTTCTGACTGCCTTTTAAAATGCTTAATTCAGTGCCTCTTGCTGTTCAGTGAATAGTTTTTCTGTTCTTGACCTAACAAGAAGGTAGAAGGAGTCATGAATCAATTCTAGCTGTGTTATCATTTTTGAAGATTCACGTGGCAAAATTAAAGAAACTTGAAAAATTATTTTCTTTTTGTTTCTTAATTTGTTACAGGCCTTCTCTCACCTGGTTCTCATTACTTGGGACGTTTTCAGGATCGTTTAATATGGATAATGATTCTAGAACGTGGCTATACTTACTGCTGTATTAGCATCAAGGTCAGTGTGCATTGAAACCTCTCTAGCATTTTTATAGTACAAGCATAAAATGTTAACCTGTTGCACCTGAAACTTAATAGCTTTTTAAAAGTGTATTTCAGTAAGCACATAGTGATAAGCAGAGTTATGTTGGTTATATAGTAGAGCATGGTAACCAGATATATTCTCTTCTTTCCCTCTAGTCTTTTATCCCTATCTCAAAAGTGTGAATCAGTAATTTTTTTTTTTTTTTTTGAGACAAGGTCTTGCTCTGTTGTACAGTACAGTGGTAAAATACCATATGTAGTAGCTCACAGCAGCCTTGAACTTCTGGGTTCAAGCCAATCCTGTCTCAGCTTCTCAAAGTGTTGATTACACGCATGAGCACCATGCCTGCCTGAATCAGTATTATTTTTTAACTCCTATATGAAATAAACATTCTCAATAAAAACTGTCTCTGACCCTATTGCTCCTACTGGCTATACCCCATTTCGCTCCTTCTCTGAAGAGAAAAATGCCTGATTAGAGATGGTTATTATCGTATCTCCAATTTTATTTCTCCCATTCTATCTTCAACTTCAGTTTTTGACTCCACCAAAACTGCTCTTGTTAAGGTTACCATGACTGCCACATTGTTAAATCCAGCGATCATTTCTCAGACTCACTCTTATTTGACCTGTCAGCAGCATTTGACACAGTTGATGTCTTCAATTGTCATTCTTTGACGTTTTATCATTAGAGTGCCCCAAAGCCTGGAAGTCCTTGGTGAGAACTCTATCCTTCTCGTTGCTCAGGCTGAGAATACTTGAGTCCTATTTGACATCTCTTTTGTTTGTATATACCACATCCAGGCTAACAAGAAATCCTGTTGGTCCACCTTTTAATCATCTTCTGTATCCCATCATTTTTTACCACCCTGGTCTCAGCCATCTTCATCCCTTATCTGGGTAATTGCTTTAGTCCTAATTGGTCTCCCTATTTCCATGTGTGACCCCCTATACTCTATTGTCAATCAGAATAATATTTAAAATGTGTATTAGACTGTATTATTTTTCTACTCAAAAACCTATAGTGGGTCTCTTAAAAGGCCCTACATGGTCAGGCTCCCTATTCCTTTCTGGCCGTCTCTGTTACTTTAACCCTCAGTCTATTCTAGGCTACTGGCTATTCCCTCTGCCTGGAACTCTCTTCCTTCGGATATCCACATAGCTAACTTGCTCACCACCTGTGAGTCTTTGTGCAAATGTCCCCTTTGTAACGAGGTCACCTGTGGCCATCATTTTTAAAATTCGGCTCCCACTCTTGTCCCAGCAATCTCAGTCCCTCACCTTGCTTTACTGTACCTTTAGCTTTATCATAGAGTGCCCATATCCCTCACTCTCTTAATATAAATGTCACAAGCAACAGGATCTCTTTTTTTCAGTCAGAATTATTTCCTAAGTCCCTAGGAATAGTGCTTGGCATAGAATAGGCCTTTAACAAATATTTATTGAATGAATAGTGAATGAACAAATTTTTTGTCTTGGTACAGATTGAATAAAATTCTGGTGACTAAAAATGTGTCCTTTTAGTCCAGTGGGTCTCAAAATGCAATCCCCAGACTAATATTATTACTATCTCCTAGAAACTTGTTAAAATTCTTGAGCCCCACCCTGAAATTCGGGTGGGCCCAGAATTCTGTGTTTCACGTGATTCTGACCCCCTTCTGCTCTCATCTAACCATTACAAGTATAAGAAGTATGTAAATTACTAAGGACATTTTGGTAACTTCATTTTATTCTATTTAAAAAATGGTATGGTTTAATAATAACCTAATAATGTAGATCTTTTTATTGGTCTTTTGTGTTCTATGACACATGTGGTTTAAAAATACACTTTTTTTGATTTTTTTTTTTTTTTTTTAAACAAGATTGATATAACACTTTAAAGTTTTCAAAACTTAGTCTAATCTTCCTAACCCTATGTGCTGGATTATTTTTCTTTGAAAGAGAGAAAAAAGGAATTGCAGAGGGTAGATGACCTACTCAAGGTATGTGCCAGGTCGAAACACTCCTTAAAAATATGTTTTGAATGTACAGATAGTCTTATGAAAATATATAAATAAATAGCAATCTTCTAGACAACAGTGACCTGGTACATCCTCTTCAAGTTATTCTTTTTGAGGAGGTACTCAAAATGTGCTTAAAGAGTCATAGAAGAACCTATTTATAATATTTATTCAACATATATTTGTTGCATACCCAGTGTGTGCCAGGTACTGGCGTAGACATTGGGCATATTGTAGTAAACAAGAAAAAACTGCTTTATTGAATTTATATTGTAATTGGAGGACACAGACTAGAATCAAATAAATCTTTATTATTATGTTACCATAAAAGTATTAGAACAGAATGACAAATTGTGGCATCTTCGTACAATAGAATAATGCTATTAGTCTAAGATAAAGTTGGGTAGGAAGGATACATAACATAGTGTGTAATTCCAATTTTGCTTTTTTCTTACAAAAATTTATAATTTAAAAGATTTTAATATGTGCTTCAGCCTTGACTATAAATGTAGTCTTTTAAAAATATGTTCATACTTAATAAATGTTTGCCCAATTTCTAGTAAATTCTATTCTGTGTTTTAAAATAGTGTTATTTTTGATCTCTTTATCCAATATCAGATGTGTTAAATGCCATTAAGTTTAAGTTAGGGTGTAGCTCTTGAGTGAAAGAAATTTTTTTGTCATTTTCTTTGTCCATACTTTTTAGGATGAGAGTCTATAAAAGACTAATTCATATACTCTGTGTAACAAATGATTATAAACTCAAGTATTACTTATTTTATCTTCAGGGGTTAGAATTGCAAGAAACGTCCTGTCATACTGCAGAAGCTCACAGAGTTGATGAAGTTTTTCAGAGTGCTTTTGAACAAGAAGAATACACAAGAATATGTTCCTTTAATGAACACTTTGGAAATATCTTGACACCCTATACTGTTTTGCCTGTGAAACTATATTCTGATGCCAGGAATGTTCTATCTGGCATAATTGATTCTCATGAAAACTTAATAGAATTTAAAGATGACCTTGTTAAAGTACTTGTGTGGATGCTCGTTCAGTATTGCTCCAAAAGGCCTACTGTGCAGGAGAATGTTCACAAAACTGAAAATGAAGGGAAAGCACCCTTAACAATATTGCCTGCTTTGAACACTTCACCTCATCCTCAATCCCTAGAAGATTTAGATAGTTTACATTCAGAAACTTTTGATGACTGGTCTGAAGATAGTATTTTTGAAGATAAGCCAACTATCAAAAAAGAAAAAGAAGAAAAAGATCAGTTGAAAAATTTTCCATGTACAAATTTGCCTATTCCAGGATCAGTGGTAGAATCACAGCAAGTTGATGATCATTGTACAGGCATGGTTTCTGAACATAGTTCCTACAAGGCAGTCAAACTAGGATACCCTGCTGTTGACAAAGGAAAACAAGGGGACATGGCGTATATTCCTCTCATGGAGTTCAGCTGTTCACATTCTCACTTATTAAGCTTACCTAAAGAGTGGAGGTCTACCTGTATGCCTAATTCCAAATTGAAGGAGATGAGCTCATTATTTCCAGAAGACTGGTACCAATTTGTTTTAAGGCAGTTGGAATGTTTTCATTCAACAGAAAAGGCCTCAAATCTACTAGAAGAAATTACAAAGGACAAAACTTTAAGAGATTTTTATGTTCATACCATAATGACTTGTTATTTTACTTTACTTGGAATAGACAATGTGACACCTAGTCCTGGTCTTATATTAAGTGTTTACAGTGGTGTTTTACCTTGGTCTATTACCTTGGATTGGCTCACAGAAAAACCAGAACTGTTCCAGCTAGCACTGAAAGCATTCAGGTAACTCATTTTGATTATGTATAAGTTGTAAAATTGGCAGGAAAATGTTGATTTTTTTTTTTTTTTAATCACCTAGAACATGGTTCTCAACCTTCCTAATGCCGCGGCCCTTTAATACAGTTCCTGTGGGTCACAACCCACAAGTTGAGAACCGCTGACCTAGGAGAAGGTAGTCCTTCATTTCTAATTTTTTTTACATTACTTTCTTAAAAATGAAAAAAAGTACTTAGTATGTATTGAGATTATATTAGGAGTACACTTGTTTATATGTAGAACCTGTTTTTCATGTGGCTTACTGGATTTCCCCACTGTAACTTCATCGTTCTCCCTCAGCATTTTACCAGAATTATGTATAATTTTGTTAAAAATTATTTGTGTTAAAAATTTATTGAACAAAGTCTGTTTCATCTGTAAAGCTGATAAAAAAATTCTAAAATTCTTTGGTTCTCCATTTTGTAGATATACTCTGAAACTTATGATTGATAAAGCAAGTTTAGGTCCAATAGAAGACTTTAAAGAGCTGATTAACTGCCTTGAAAAATATGAAAGTGACTGGTACATTGGTTTGGTATCTGAGGAAAAGTGGAATGAAGCAGTTTTACAAGAAAAACCATCCTTGTTTTCTCTGGGGTATGATCCTACTATGGTAAGGTTAAAAATGTATTTATCATTTTCATATACCAACCTTAAAGAATAGAAATAAGTTATGAAGTATTTGAACTAAGTGATAAATCATATAACATCGTAGTTGATATATTAATTATAATTAAGGCATTTTATAATTACAACTTTATGGCCAAGATAGTCCAACTCCAGAAGAGCTTTTTACGTTTTGTTTTTTACTTTACCCTTTACTTTTGCCAGCTGAATAGGAGTCAGTTAAAACTATTGTGTAACCATTGTACAATAACTGACCTATAAGAAACCCATGCCTGTGTAATTTCCCTGATAGCATATTTGACTAAATGGATTGTATTCTTATGCCCGATTTAAGTGTATGAACTGTGATATATATGAATTATGATTTTAGATTTGATTCCTAGAAGATAAATTAATTTGTAAGTGCTAAAGTATTTCTTTTGCTGACATCTGTACTTTATTAAAGCAAATATAACCTCTGAAGATCCAAAGAGAGACTTCAGATAAGTGATGACATTTCTAAAGATTTAGTACTTATTCTTACTTCATTGAAAATGTCAGCCAGGTGTACGATATATGAAAGATTCAATGTTAACAAGCCTATTGTGGGTTCCAGGTCTGTTTGACGTTACAGTTTGAAGAGCTCTACAAATGTACTCCCCGACAAAAGTGATGAAAATTATTATTTTTAAAAAGTTTGTCAATAATATATGCTCGCTTCGTGTGTTAGGGTCATATTTTGGTAATTCTTGCAATATTTCAAAACTTTTCATTATTATATCGCTTACGGTTATCTGTGCTCAACGATCTTTGATGTTGTTATTGTAATTGTTTTGGGGTACCACAAATTGTGTCCATATAAATGGAAAACTTAACTGATAAAAATAAACAAAAAAACTTTTTTAAAAATAAAAAGTAGTCATTTAAACTTTAGAAATGGTCTTAAAGGCATACAGCAAATCAAACATTTATTTAAGAAAATCTACTAAAATGGAGAAGAACAAAAAGAGACTGCAATATTTGAGCCAAGACCCACTCTCTCCTACCTCAGCAAGATGGGAAACTCCTGAGTGGTATAACCAATAACATGAAACTCTTAGTTGGGTCACTGTTTTCTCAGGAAGGACAGGAGTCATCTTGTCCCCCCAGCTACCTGTTGCTTAGGCTAGATTCCAGACATGTGAATGAGAAGTGAGAACTCCCTCTGACCAACTATACTCATGGAATGAAGGCTTTATCTTGGGCATAGTGCCACTGAGAATACTGGGACCCTGATCACCCTTGCCATTTATAAGGTGGTTCTATGCTGGGAGAGGAGAGACTTGAGGCTACTCCTCCCTCACCAAGGAATTATCTCCTAAAGCAGAAGTGTCGCTCAGTGAGAAGCATGCTGTTGTTCCACCTATCAGGTCCAGAACTCTGGCTCAGAGATTTTGCCCAGCTGGAGAATCATATCATTTAAAAAAAAAAAAAAAAAATTTTTTTTTTTTTTTTTTTTCTAATCTGTTCTCAAAGGAATGGATTCATTTGCAACAGAATGTGGATACAGCAAAACTTAAGATGCTCTCAAAAACCATGGAAGGTGTCACAAAAAGTAATTACAAGGAGATTGGGCCACTCATTGGAGACATAAACTATAAACTGGCTAGATTAACAGAGAAAACCAGGGGAAAAAAATAGCAGAAAGGTATCCTTCAGAAGTCAGAACATCTCAAAGATTGACTTCAAAAGCTATTCCTTTGGGGTGGTACCTGTGGCGCAGAAGAGTAGGGCGCTGGCCCCATATGCCGGAGGTGGCGGGTTCAAACCCAGCCCCGGCCAAAAACTGCAAAAAAAAAAAAGCTATTCCTTTGAAGGAGCCAAATTTTTTATTATTATTATTATTTTATTTTTGTTGTTGCAGTTTGGCCGCAGCCGGGTTCAAACCCACCACCCTCAGTATTTTTATTTATTTATTTATCTATTTTGTTGTTGTTGCAGTTTGGCCGGGGCCGGGTTCAAACCTGCCAACCTGGTTCAAACCCAGTGAGTGGGGCTGGTGCCCCACTCACTGAGCCACAGGCACCACCAAGGAGCCCAAATTTAATTGGATCAGTAATTGGATCGATTTATGCCCCAGCCCATTGTTGAAAACATAGAGCGACATTTTTCAACCTTTTTTATCTCACACTACACTTGAACCTATAGTTAAACTTTTGAGCACACTTTTTGATCATTACATTGATCAAAAAAAAAAAAAAAAGAGTAAAGAAATACCTACTGTGATTTGAACTTCTTTCAAAAATAATTTCATTAATGATCTTTAAAAATTTTCACAGCACACCTGACATCCTCTCATGGTACACCAGTTGAAAGTCACTAACATAGAACAGCCAGCTGATGATCAGTGGAGTTTAGCAGCTGATTGTGGAACATTTAACAGACAAGGTAGCTCTGACGAGGTAACTGGGCATTCACAGGGCTTAACTCCTTGAAGGGCAACATCTGAGATTTTAAACAGGATAGGGCCTAGGGGGAATATTGGTATTGACTTCACTAAAGTAATCCATCCATCTATTTAACAATCAAGCATATAACAATAACAAGCCCTAAGGTAGGGTATGAGGAGAACCAGTACCCACAGTTTCTACAGTGTTACTAAAATGTCCAATTTTCAACAAAGAAAGTATGAGATGTATAAGGAAAAATATAACCACTAGGGTAAAAAGAAGACAACAGAAATTGTCTGTGAGAGTGACCAGACATCAGATTTAACAAAGATTTCAAAGTAGCCAGTATAAATATGTTCAAAGAACTAAATGAAACCATAATTAAGAAACAAAGGAACATATGATGACAATCTCACATCAAATAGAAAATGTCAATAGAGATAGAAGGTTTTAAAAAGAACCAAGTGAAAAATTCACTTAGAGGGGCTCAACAGTAATTTGAACTTGCAGAAGAATGAATCAGTAAATATGTAGACTGTATATCAATAGAGATTATGTAATGCAAATATATAGTGAGAGAGGAAAGAATGAATGAAAAGGTAGAGCGCCCCAGAGAAATCCGGGACTCCGTTAACAGCACCAGCGTACAAGGAATGAGTACCAGGAGAAGAGGGGGGAGTGGAAAAGGAGAAAAAAAATTATTTGAAGAAATAAAGGCTGAAAACTTCCCAAATGTATTAAAAACATTTTATACATCCCGAAAGTTCAGTGAACTTTCAGTAGGATTAATGCAGAGAAATCGACAGGCAAACACATCATAGTAAAAATGCTGAAAGGCAAAGACCCAAGAAGCACTTAGTACTTCAAAAATGACTTGTAAATTTTCAGAAACTGAAAAGATTATAGCTGACTAACTGTCAGAAACAATGGAACATATAATGACATTTTCAAAGTGTGCAAAAAAACAACAAAATGGTTGACCAAAAATTATATATCCAGCAAAGCGTTCTTTCAAAAATGAAAACAAAGATATTCCCAGATAAAAAAAACCTGAGAGAATTTGTTGCTGCCAGAACCTTAAATGAAATAGCAGACAATAATTTGAATCCACACCAAAAACCAAATAGCACCCCAGTAAAGGTGACTATAATTATAAAAGCAGTATAAATGTATATTTCTTAGGTGATTTGAAATGCAATTGTATAAAACAATATATAATGTATTTGGGGGCCTATAACATATAGAAATGTAATATATTTGCTAATATTTGCACAAAGGAGGCCACTGGTGGCAAAACTGTGCTAGAAAAAAAGAAATGACTCCAGATGATAATGTGGATTTATAGGAATAAAGGAAGAGGACCAAAAATTATAAATAAAAAGTTAATTCCAGTGAGCAATAAATACATACTTGTTCCATTTTTTCTCAACTTCTTGAAGTCATAAAATTATGTAAAGTATTAATAGTAATGAATTTAGGGTTTGTAACATTTATAATGTAACATATATGAAACAATAATACCATAAAAGAGAAAGGGGAATAAAACTTCATAAGAGTAACATTTCTATGTCTCATCAGAATTAAGTTGGTATAATTTTGCAGCTGCCTCTGATAAGACAGATGTGATAAGCTTTTAGTAACCAGTGAGGAACTAAGTGGGGAAAAAAGTGAAAGCCATCATATGAAGGATATGAAAATGCTATGTTACAGAATAGTCACTTAATGCAAAAGAAAGTAAAGGAGAAATAGAAGGATAAAAAAAGACTTCAGACATGGAAGACAAAAAGGAAAATGATAGACAAAATTCAACTAAATAATAACATTAAATGGGCATGATTAAATCTAAATAAAAGGCAGAGATTGTCAGACTGGAATTAAAACAAAGATCCAACTATATGCTCTCCATAGAAAACACATTGTGGATTCAAAGACAAGAACACTGAAAATAAAAGAATTGAGAAAGATAAATTATGCAATCAGCTCCCACAAGAAAGCTGGAGTACCTATATTAATAACAAAAATAGACCTCAAATAAAAGTTACTGGAGATTAAGGACGTTTTATAATGTTAAAAGGATCAGTCCATCAAAGATAAAAGAGTTCTATATATAGCTAACAACAGAGCAGCAAAATACATGAAGAAAAAACTGACAGAGAAATAGACATTTCAACTATAATAGCTAAAGACTGAATATCCTACTTTAGATCATGGATGGAACAACTAGGCTGATCGACAGTGAAATAGAAGATTTGAACAACACTATAAACCAGCTATACCAAAGGGACATCTACAGAATACTCCGTGCAACAACACCATACGCATTCTTTTCAAATGCACGTGGAACATTCTCCAGGATAAACTATATGCTAGGACATAAGACTTCAATAAATTTAAAAGGATTAATATAATACAAAGTATGTCCTTTAACCACAATGAAATGAAATTGGAAATAATTAAAAGAAAATTAGCAAATCGACAGACACATAGAAATTAAACAACATACTCCTAAGTGATAAATGGGTCAAAGAAAACAATCAAAGAAAATCAGAAAATACAGTAGTGAGTGACTTCTTATCTGTAGTTTTGCTTTCTACAGTTTCTAATCTCTACTAACCTTTTTTTTTTAACCCATAGTCAACTATGGTCCAAAAAACATCAAATGGAATATTCCAGAAATAAACAATTTATAAGTTTTACATCCTATGAAAAGAATCATACACCAAGTATGCAAGTAGGATGCAAGGTTGGTTTAACATACAAAAATAAATTAACATACTGTCTCAGGAGAATAAAGAAACAAAAAACACATAATCTCAATAGACACAGAAAAGCCATTTAACAAAATCCAACATTCTTTCATAATAAAGACAGCTAGGAATAAAAGAAACTTCTTCAACTTGAGCATCTATGAAAATCCCATAGCTAACATCCCCATGAGGGGATTTTATGCTCTTATAAGAAGAGATACCAGTCATTAGAGACTACTATGTGATTAATTTCATGTGGAATGTCCAAAATAAGCAAATTTATAGAGATAAAAAGCACAGTAGTTGTTGTTTGAGGCAGGGAGAATGGGAGGATAGGACTGGGGTGGTTAAAGAGTACCAGGATTCTTTTTGAGGGTAATGTTCTAAAATTAACTTTCTTCAAATTGTTTATAAAACCAGCACATTGTACCCCGTGATTGCATTAATGTACACAGCTATGATTTAATAAAAAAAAATACATATATAAATAAAATTAACTTTGGAAATAGGTGCACATATCTGCAAATATTCAAAAAACCACTGAAATGTACACATTAAATGACTAAATTGTATGGAACGTGAATTATATCTCAATAAAGCTGTTTATTAAAAGGAAGTTATTGTATGATTCTCCACTGACTAGATTTATGACTTATGCATTGCTGAGGTGAGGGATCAGAGAAGGAAAATAAAGAACAGTAAGTAGATTTGGCTGTTTTGGTGACTAAGCAGAATGGATGCCAGAGAATATTTCTTGTGGTACTTACTCAAAGACCTAAGGAAATAAAGGTGGGTTTTGATTCTGAATTTGAGTTTTCATCTTGGGAGAAAGTTTTCCTAAATGCAATGACACTTTTCTTTAAGTTTGTAAAGTATAAAGGCCTTAATGTAATCTCTTATCTCCTCCCCTGTCCTTTTATATTATAAAAGGGAGTTTACACTGGAAGAGTACTTACCCTTCAAGAATTACTGATCTACATTGGAAAGTTAAATGCTGAAGCTGTTAGAGGTCAGTGGGCCAATCTCTCGTGGGAACTGCTTTATGCCACAAACGATGATGAGGAACGTTACAGTATTCAAGCTCATCCACTACTTTTAAGAAACCTTACTATACAAGCAGCAGATCCTCCGCTCGGATATCCAATTTATTCTTCAAAACCTCTCCACATACATCTGTATTAGAGCCTACTTTGACTTGTGATATAATGTCATCAAAAGAAGTGTTTATATTTTTCATTGTAGAAAAGTTAGCAGTGTGATTCCTGTGACTTAAATGGACTTTTCCCCAACTCCTTCAGATGCCCGAGAAGAGCTAAGCTCTTTAAAGTTGATTCTTTTCGCCATCTTAATGGTTTAAATGACATCTTTGTCTAATGTGAAAGTTAGAACTAGTTGGCCAATATTTGTGCCCTCTGGATTGTAATATGCTTTTGGAAATATGATAAAACATTTGTATAATATTAAACAATTATTTTTAATGCTTTCTTAAATGTGTGATAAGTGAGTTACCGTACAAAAGTCAACAGCTATGTAATTTTTACATACTTAAAAGATACATATGTCAATGTTTTAATGATAGTGGATCCTATTGAAAGCTAATGTATATATATTTATTTGAAATATAATTAACTTTTATGGTATTTTCAAATGTTGTACTGTTTTGTTTTAACATTTAATAGCAGCTTGAATGTTTTTATGTAGCATTTATTTTCATATACTTAATTCATACACCTTAAACATTTTTAATGAAATCTTTTCCCTCCTTTCCAAACATGGTTTTGATATATTTGAAAGGAACAAGGTTCATCCCATTTATCTTGTGAATACTCACAGGAAGAGCAAAGTTAGGGTAATGAGTGTGATTACTAGAGGCTATTCCATAAACTTGATTCCTTCTGCATTTCTTTCAACTGAATTTACTGTTTCTAAAGAATGATTACCCTCAAGAACACCAGCTACTACTGGCTTAAGGTATAGGAACTAAAGTCAGAAGGTGATGGGAGGAAAACTTTTATAATATGATCAGAATTTTATTTTCATTCCATTCCTGCTTGGATGGGGGATACAAGGGGGATGAATGATGAATCTCCATCCATTGGAAGATAAATTTTTTCTGCTCCTTAATTTCCAACTAAATCTTTCAGACCCCCCTAGATTGGTAATACACTAATGCATTCTCTTTAAAAATGACTGAAATTATTTGAAATGTACCAATTAGATTTGTATTATCACTCCATTTATTTAGTATGTACACCATTTCACTCCAGTGTAAGAGGATAACGCTGGGGACTAATTATCAGTTAATGAATCAATGAGATTTATATGTTAATCCTTTGGGGAAGAGGCAGTGTAGTATACTTATTAAGAAGGTAGTTTTATATCTGAGTTCAGATTTTAGGTTTGTGATTTAAATAATTGTGATGTACTAGACAGTTTTATATCTTTTCTCATGTAGGAAATTTTTCACGTGTCAATAATATGTTCTAATTATCAATTTTTAGTGACTTCATAACGTTCCACTGACATATGATTTATGGGACTGTCCTCCCAAATAATGGGAATTTGAAGTTGTTTGGGGATATTCACTATTATAATACTGTCAAGCCATGCCTTCCCTTAAACTTGCATCCTCCTCACACTGCCTTCATATTTCATTCACAGCCAAGTTTCCTCTTCCATTCACTTATCAAACCATTCCAATCTGGATTCTACCTACTGTTCTTCAAAATTAAAAAAAGGTTATTAAGATCACCATTGACCTTCTTCATATTGTCAAACCAGCTGGTCACTTTTTTTTTTTTTTTTTTTTTTTTGAGACAGAGTCTCAGTATGTCGCCCTCAGTAGAGTGCTGTGGCATCACAGCTCACAGCAACCACTAACTCCTGGGCTTAAGCGATTCTCTTGGCTCAGCCTCCCAGTAGCTGGGACTACACGTGCCCACCACACGCTCGGCAATTTTTTGTTGCAGTTGTCATTGTCTAACTGGCCCAGGCCGGGTTCAAACCCGCCAGCCTTGGTGTACGTGGCTGACGCCTTAACCACTGTGCTGCAGGCGCCAAGCCACCAGCTGGTCACTTTTATGTCCTTTTTTTACTTGTTTTCTAGATACCACTGGGCACATCTGACCACTCCTCAAATCTCCTTTTGTGTTTCCTTTGGGCTTTCCTGACCCCACACTACCTTCATTCTCTTTTTATCGTCCTACCATCTCCTCAATCACCTTTGCTGCTTTTCCTCTTCTACCTGACCTCTACATCCAGACCCCCTCGTCTAGTCTGTTCCCCATAGATAGTCACATCGCCCAGGACTTAAAATATCAGTAAGTCGATGATGATCAAATATAAGTACCTAACACAGCCTGTCTTCTTAATGCTGAATCTATGTATGTCTCTAACTTACTTGATATTTCCACCTGACATTAAAAACTGAACTGAACTGTGTTTCCCCTAAAACCTACTTTTCTACTTCTGATAGTAGCACGTAAGTAATTTACAGCAACTGTTTAATGAAGAACTAGAAAAACTGGCAAAATAGTGTTTTCAAGTCTGCTTAAAGGCATTAGAGAATTAAGAGACAGTGTGAAGAATTACATCACCAAGATCCAAGGCAGAATGATACAGCCAAGTTCAACATTTGGGCTTTTCTTCTTTTCTTCTTGTTACATGTCAATTCAGGCAAAAAGGTTGGGAGTCTGAGAAGCTAAAGTAGCCCCTTTGACAGCTCTACTCCAAGTTAGAAAGACAAAAACTGGAGTTCAGGACTCTTCAAGAAAGTTGAGTGGTGAGAGAACCCTGACCACACACTGAGTAGTGAACCTCAAGAACTAACTCATATTTTTAAAGATGCACACACAAAAAAAAAGTGGTTTGACTCGTTTGACTCTTCTTACTTCCAAAACTAGAAGGTGACCCTGGATTTCTGTTCTACCTAGCCACTATCCAGAGCAAATGCAAATCTTCTCTAGACCAATCTTTTAATTTTTTTTTATAATTTCTCATATTTAATGTTGGACAGTTAAAATAAGGCATCTGAGGAAACAAGACATCAAAATCCTTGAGAAGCAACAGACAATAGAAGCAGGCCCACAGGAGACCCTATAATGAATCTCCTCTGTCTTACTAGAGAGAGGCTCTAAAATTTTTACATTTAGTAGATGTAAAAATCTAAAACACAAGATAGAATTTCAGCAACCAGAAACTACATAGACGAATCAATTGGCAATCCCAGACTGAAAATACAATAATCAAGATTAAGAACTCAGTGAATGGATTCAGTAGCAACTGGATAAGCTGAAGTAAGAGTTAGTGAAGAAGTTAGTTCAGAAGTAAACATCTGATGTGAAAAATGAAAGGACGAAATAGGTGGAAGATAGATGCACTTAAGATGAAAGACATGGTATTAACATGAGAAGGAATAAAAGACTATAAATACTGGAAGGAGAGAAGAGAGAATGTGGCAGAGAACACTTGAGGTGGTGATAACAGATTTTTCAAAACGTTTTAGGGACATTGGGCCCTGCAAGATTCAAGCAAGATAAATAAGAACAAAACTACGTCAGCACATCATAAAAAAACAAAAACAAAAAACTAAAACACAAAGGGGAAATCATAATATCCAGAAAGATATTAAAGAGCCAACCATTTTTCAAAACTGACAGCTAACTTCTCAACAGAAAATATAGCAACCAGAAATCAACAGAATGAACTTTCAGGTTACTGAAAGAAAATAACTGCAAATTTAGAATGCAATACCCACCCTTTCCTCAAAAACAATTCTTCAAGAATGAAAGCAAAGATATTTTAAACACCATAAATCCCAAAGGAGATTCCCATTAAAAGAGTGAAGAGTCCTATTCAAACAGAATGAAAATGATTCCAGATAAAAAGCTTAGGGATAAAGGAACAAACACTAACAACAACAACAAAAAAAGATAAACATGGTTAAGTCTAAATATAGATTGATTATACAAAATAGTTTTAGTGATAATATAATGCTAAAATACATGATAATAATTGGTGTAGGAGTTCTAAGGTTCTTGCACTATCAGAAAAAAGTTAAAAATACCAAATAATATTTGACTTCACTGTGTTATCTATAAGGTAACCATTACAAGAATACCCCCACCCCCCAAAAAGTGTGTTTCACTGCTAAGAGGGGGAGTGGGGGAAAATAAGGCAAAAAAATAAAAAATAATATAAAACAAATGTAAATCAAATAGGAGACTTAAATCTAAATATTAAATGTGAAAGAACTGAAGGCTTCAACTAAATGCAGATAATATCAAACTGAAAAGAAACAAAATACACAAAGTACCTTTTAAAAGAGATATACCTTCAATATAAGGCTACAGAAGGGTATAAGTAAAAGAAGAGAGAGAGTTGTAGTGTGAAATACAAAAAAAGAAAAAAATGGGCAGGAGGGCATCTGTAGCTATAGCGACATCATTCAATGTAGACCTTAAGGTAAAAAGTATCATAAAGAGAGACACTTAACAATAATAAGAGAATTCATTCACCAGAAAAGTATAATAGTTCTAATTTTTTATGATCTAATAATATACCCTCAAATATTTAAGCAAAAATGAACAGAAAAGGAGAAAAGACAAACCTGCATTCAGAGTAGATTTTAATATACTACCTTAGTAACTGATAGAAAACACACAAGTACATATATGAAGACTAGAATACGATTTTCAAATTTAGTCTAATTGGTATAGATGGAATAATATATGTGCAATATTATGGAACATAAGACCTAACAATGAAAAACTATACACTTCTCAAATGTACATGGAATATTTACCAAAATTGACCATAACCTGGGCCATAAAAAGAGTGTATTCTTTGGCCATGTGCCATTCAGCTGGAAACCAATAATTATAAAATAGAAAATCTGTACAAGTTCAGAAATTAAGAAATATGTTTATTGATCAAACAACAAATTATAATGAAAATTAGATTATATTTAGGGTTTTTTGGGTATCTTTTTTTTTTTTTTTTCTATTGTTTGGGATTCATGGAGGGTACAAAGAATTAAGTTATACTGATTCCATTTGTTAGGTAAAGTCCCTCTTTAATTGTGTCCTGCCTCCCCACCCGTGACATCCTCCTCCCCTCCCCCTGCTCCCTCATGCCCGTCCCCCACCATGTATTAGCTCATCTGTTGTCTTCCTATCAGAATTGAGTACATCGGATCCTTGCTTCTCCATTCTTGTGACGCTTTACTGATGAGTTCGACCTCCTATTTGAACTGAATAATGTAAGTGCCATGTCAACACTTACAGTATACAGCTAGAAGGAAATTTATGGCCTTTTTTTTTAGAGACCAGGTCTCTCTGTCACCCAGGCCAGAGTACAGTGATACAATTATAGCTCATTATAATCTCAAACTCCCGGGTTCAAGTGATACTCAGCCTCCTGAGTAGCTGGAACTATAGGCACATGCCACCACATCCAGCTAGTTTTTTGCATATGTGTGAGCTAAGAAAAGTAACACCTAGTTGCTTTGGGCATGTCTTTTTTTTTTTTTTTTGCAGTTTTCGGCCAGGGCTGGGTTTGAAGCCTCCACCTCTGGCATATGGGGCCGGTGCCCTACTCCTTTGAGCCACAGGCACCGCCCCATCTTTGGGCATGTCTTTATTCATCCGTAACAGATAATACAACCTATCTTAATGGGCTGTTACTAAGAAAACATTTATTAACTAATACTAAGCACCTCAGTACAGCAAATGGCATACGACAGGTATTTAATAAGTGATAGCTGTTAAGGAGTCCTATCTACTGCTTCAAATTACAGTTATTTGTATCTGTCAGCTTTAAGAGAGTAAAAGCACCCTGGAGTTAGAATAATTTCGAATACCTCTTTTTATCTGCTCAGTACCCAGTGCTTTGCTTTGTATGAAATATTTCATACATTTATATTGTGATGTTTTTGTCCCTTCCAAAATTAACATCAAAATTTAATCTCTAAAGCAACAATATTAAGAGGTGTGGCCTTTACGAGGTGATTGAGTCATGAATTGTGATTAGGTGTTCTTACGAAGGGTTTAAAGGAGGGAGTTCACCCTTCTTGCTCTTCTGTTCCATCTCCCATGTCAGAATGTGGCCTTCCTTCCTTTGGGAGAGCACAGCCACAAGGCTCCATCTTGGAAGCAGAGGTCAACCCTCACCAGGTACCAAACGTCTCAGTGCCTTGATCTTGGAATTCCCAGCTTCAAGAACGATGAGAAATAAATTTCTACTGTTTATGAATTACCAAGTCTGTAGTATTATATTTTAGCAGCATAAACAGACTAAGACATATGTTAAATGGGTTACTGTAATCCTTTGGTTAGATCTGTTTTAACCTGGATTGTAAGCATATATGCTAAAGTATTTTAAAATGTCATTTTATCCAAGAAGGTAGTATATTTTAATTCCTTTTTTGCAAGATTCATGACAATATTTTATTTATTTATTATGTGTTGAAAGGAAAGTTGTATCTATTAAAAAGTAAAATCAGAAATGAGTCTTCACGTAGTCTTAGTGCATGAGAAGATTGCTGTCTCAGTATTTTACATTTCTCCATCCTGTGACTTAAAAAATATAAATTCTCCTTTCAGTCATGTTTCGCCTTCAAGTTTTTAAAATAGGAGTCTGCATCCTGTAAGAGAGTGACAGAAACATGAATCAATACCTCCTATTTACTCTAGTTTTTGACAATTAAGTCCTTCTGCTTTGAGGAGATTTATCATTATGATTCACTGTTAAGAATCCTAACAAAGCTTGGATAAAAATGATAAATAAAATTCTGGATATACATGAAAGTACTTCTAATGTTCCTAGTATTTCCTTATCTCCCCTAGCTGATACAATTAGCATTGGTTAGTGCCTGCTCATGCCATTTCTTAAATACTGATTCTCTAATAGTAAGCGTTTTATCCACACACTGACTTGCCTTAATAAATACAAAGGACAAGTCAGAGTATGTAGAATTGAAATATTTGGGAGATAGACTCAAAGTATTTATGAACTTCTAGTATATTAAAAATAAAATGAGGCAACTTGATAATCTCTAAGATGTCAGGTTTCATTTGGGAAGGTATGTATTTACTAATTCCAAAAATTGGTACTAAGAAAGAATAACAATAATACAAAATTCAATGTAGCCATTGTTCTTAATTCCTAAAAATGAAATATTCATAAAAACAAAGTTGCAGATTTACTGCTCCTAGCCTGAAGGACAGAAGCAAATTAAGTATTATCAACAAGTACAGTTAGCATGGAATAAGCTATATTGGCACTCTCTTAACTTAGATGTTTATAAACATGCCAATAAGGAAATTAATACATACAATAGAAAATAGTGGGGGAGGAGAGGAGGAAAGAGGCAGGAATGAGTAGAGTAGAAAATAGGAGAAACAATTTTCTAAAGTTTCTACAGTTTTGTGTAAATGAGGTATCATCTCACAAAACTAATACTGGGAAATGAGTACAGTTTATTATTAAAAAAACTCTAAAGCATTAAGAGACCACCTAATAAGCAATATTTTAAAGATGATTTTAGCAAGAAGACCATCATTTTTTAGAAAAGGCTGGATGTAATCAAATACTAGATATTTTGTAAACAAAATAAAATAACCTACATGTGGATATTTCTGAAGAACAGGTGCTATCATGGGACTGAAATTTTCCAGTCCCTGGACCCTCTTTTTCCCTCTGGAAGAATTATTTCTGTTAATATATTCTTTCTCTGCCCTATTCATTGAGAATGTGAATTGATATAAACATTATGGGAAAAAATATAGACATTTCTCAAATAATTAAAAGTAGAATTACAATATGATCTAGCAATTCCACTAATTATATATATATATATATATATATATATATATATATATATATATATTCAAAGGAAATAAAATCAGTACCTTGAAGAGATGTTCAGCTCAGCATCATTCACAATAGCCAAGATATGGCAACATTACATATATATGCAACAGGTGTTTTATATTTAAAAATATACATGCATATATGTCCATCTATAACTTATAATGGCATATTATGCAGCCACAGAAAAGATGGAAATGTTGCCATTTGTGGCAACAGGGTGAATGTGGAAGATGTCATGCTAAGTGAAATAAGCAAGATATATAAAGACAAATGCTGTTACGATTTCACTTATGCAAAATCTAAGCAAAGTCAAACTCATAAAAGCAGAGAGCCCTTGGTTGCCAAGGGCTGAGAGATGGGGAAAATAAGATGTTGGTACAAACTTTCAGTTTGTAAAATTAATAGCTTACATTATGATAACTTACAGACTTTAAGGATCTAACATAATAGCATGGTGATTATGGTTAATAATATTATATTGTATATTTGAAATTTGGTAAGAGAGTAGATTTTAAGTATTTTTACCACACACAGAAAGGTAGATATGTAAGGTGTTGAGTATGCTAATTGATTTTTGTAATCATTCTATAATGTATATGAACATCAAATCATCACACTATACTCCTTAAATATACACAATTTATGAATCATAAGAAAATATTTGATCTTTACGTAATTGGATGTCTTGCTACTATCCAACTCGGGACAAAAAAGGAAAAAAGGGCACAATAGCTCATGCTCCATCCCTGTAACAATCCTATGACCAGGTACCACCATAATCGTTAATCTCCACTTTATAGCTAAGGAGATTGAATGATAAAGACGTAACTTGTTTAGGTCATAGGGCAGGCCTGGGGGAGAGCTGGGGTTTGAACCCAGGCAGCCGTACACCAGGCTCCATGCCCTTCACCAGGATGCTGTGCTGGTGAGGTGGACTTTCCCTCCCAACTTGTATCCATCCCTGGGCACAAAGCCACTGTATCAACTGTCCACCACATTTAAAACTCAGTTGTAATCTTTACTGAAGCACTGCCCTTAAAACCATCCTACACTACCAAGCGCCAATATTACCAAAACCCTCATAAGGGATTTGGCCCAAAACAAACTGGTCCACAGTCCAACCTGATAGCAAATGAAAAGCCCCCTTCTTGAGTTTTCAAGCTCTGGACATTGTTGTGTATCATGAAACAGTATGATAACCATTTAAGTCTCTTTAACCATTTTGTTGTGTTTTGTTTTTTTGCTTTTTTCCCCAATTCATTTTCACGGTCCTGCAGAAAGTTGGAACAAAGTTAAGTGTCTAACAATTAGTGGATTGCTTAAATATTGGTACACTATGTGAAATATATAGTATGATCCTGTTTTATAATTCTTGTTAATGTTTCAATCCTTATTGACCAATTTGTAAACAAGGTGGTAACAACAAAGTTGAAAGACTTTAACAACCTTTCTTTGCATAACCATAATCTATAATTTTTGAATTGTAACTCATCACATTTCCTATGTTGTTTACACATTAAACTCCTGATGTTTATAATTTTCTCAGAAATAGTTACTAAATCCCCTCTAACTTACATAAGAATGAGCACTGAGAGAATGATTAATCAACATATCTTCTTAGACATGAACATAAGCACATCTTAGACATGTGGAGTACTTCAGGAAGGAGGTAAAAGCAACCAGCACCACACAGTGCACTCATTCATCTGTTTTAGGAGCACAATATGTGCTTCTACAGGAAAGCAGAGGGACTGAGGTGCGCCAAGTCCTGGGGAAAGTGGGAGGAAAGGCCAGGTGCCAATTCAAGCTGAGGATGCCGGCACAGAGGCTGGTGGCATGAGTAGGAGTTGGAGAGGAGAAAAACAGTAGGGAAATGGTGTCTTAACCTGTACTGTTCAAACAGTAAGTGCAGAAGAAAAAACAGCCATCTTTGATTTGATTTTACCTTGTAGAAAACCTCTCTAAAACTAGTAATAATTTACACGAAACCATCAGATAATAGATAGGGACAGAATACTTCTTAGTTTGGCTTTTTTTTTTTTTTTGTATTTCTACTTGAGATTGGCGTAGAGCTAGTAAGAAATTTTTTTACGCGCTGGAAAATTTTGTACTTTCCCAGAAGACTGATACATATTATTAAGATATACATAAATTGGTCTTACCACACCACTCTTAAAGTTCTCAATCCTTTTCTTCCCTAACTTGTTGGTTATCCAGGAGGCCAAGGCTGGCATGTACTGCCACAAGTATGCCATTAACAAAAAAGGCTGTTCTGCAATCCAGACTTCTTTCAAATCATTGGCCATGCTGATTAACATCAGCCGCGCACAACGACTGGTTGCCATCTTGTGGAACTGGTCTCCACTATTGCCTACAGACTAAGAAAATTTAATAATTAGGTGAATTCTGAGTATTTTTCCAAGCTATTTCACACAACTTTCAAGCTGGAAAGGACACAGAGGGAATGGCTCCTTTCATCAGGTCTCATGCCCTGTAGGAGTCCCCACAGGTCTTAATGGGGGTTTATAAATTATTTGTAGTATCTCAAAAAGTCTAAGAGAAATCATACACTTACCAGATAAGATTGTGCAAGCTAAAAGATAAAGGTTCTTTGCTTTTAATTAGAATTGCATCATCTTAATGTGTTTAACGATAATTATACAGAAAACCGCCATAGCTGACCACCTCCCTATACTGACCACCTCCTTAAGTTGACCTAACTTTTATAAACTAGACATGCACCACATGTCCACATCAGTACAGTAGGTCTGGTTCCTTGTGTTGACTAGTTTGCTACAGTCCCTCGGGTGGTCAACTTACACAGGCTCTACTGCAGCGGTTCTCAACCTGTGGGTCACTCCCCATAGGAACTGTATTAAAGACTCACGGCATTAGGAAGGTTGAGAACCACTGCTCTACTGTATTATTACTTTAGTAATAAAAATCAAATTATTAAGACATTCACTTAGCAAATGAAATGTCATAAAACATGTAGCCCTGTGGATTAAATAGAGAAAGAAGATAAAGGGTTTCTCGGTAGTGAAAAAAATCTCTTCTATAACAGTGGTCACGTAACAGTGGAATACTTAACAAGTGGTATCTTAGCACTTGTATGATTAGTCTTTATTTAAACAGGATGCAAAGCACTACCAGCCTTAACAATTTTCACAGTGCCGTTGAGTTGAATTTTGTGAATAAGTCACACAAAAAGCAGTTCTAACACAAAAACTCTGCTATGTAGTGAGACAACACCGTGATAGGTAGTCCCCGGGTTACAAACAAGATAGGTTCTATAGCTTTGTCACGTTGAATTTGTATGTAAGTTGGAACAGGTACATTTACCTATTACCTGTAAGTATTCTGAGTATTTTTCCAAGCTATTTCACACCACTTTCAAGCTGGACGCAGAGGGAGTGGCTCCTTTCTAAGAACAAATCGTACCTCAGTCGGATGCCTCTAACTCAGGGACTTACTGTCATAACCTCTGTTCATAAGTTTGAGTTGTATGTAAGCCTGATGTCTGTAACACAGAGACTGCCTGTATATAACTAGTAATGCGTTCATATTACTGCCAGCCACAAAGGTTTACCTTTGTCACTTCCTCGGTTATGGCATTCTTCACAATATCTGACTGTACCGGTCCTGGGCAGATGTTAGACACTGTTATGTCTGGGTATGTGACATAAAGTTCAGTTCGGAGGCCATTGAAAAAACCCTAATGGGCCAAAATAAAGAAAAAGAAAAACCAGACAGAATTAAATACAAACACATACCTCATGATTTACCAAAATATATTCTAAAACGCCTGAGCAAAGGATGGGTAACGTAACTGTGTGACTGGAGGTGACCCAGAGCAGACATCCTCAGCTCCTCCCAGGCACGAGTGGCTCCCTACGTTGGCAGTGGTGGCTCTTGCCATCAGTGATTTTTATGAGAAGCAGATACTAGAGAGAGAGGTGGAAAAACCTAAAGGATCTGATACACCCTCCCACCCTCCCCACACCAGTCTTCATGCCCCTGCTCCAAGAAGGGTACATGTTTTCCCCTGAAAATCACGGGAGGTGGATTTCCTTTTATTTCCCAAAGTGGTCTGAAGTGCCTATGTTCAGGGCAAAGGAAAGCAAAAGTGGATTGGCACTTCCTGGAAACTGTCATAGACAAAGAATCAACTTTTTCCATTTACATTATTTTAACAGAAGGAATCAGTTTCAGCTAACATCTTTTTGGGGTCCTAAGAGGGCACATGTCTAATTTAAAATGTGATATGGAGCAGTGGGGAAAGGAAGAGCAGAGAGAGGGAAGGAAAGGAGTGAGGGGGTGGGGTCTGGGCGTGTGCCACACCTTTGGGGGGGGGCAAGACACAATCATAAGAGGGTCTTTATCTAACAAATGCAATCAGTGTGACCTGGTTTCTTGTACCCTCAATGAATCCACAACAATAAAATAAATAAATAAATAATGTGATATGATTGCTTACTGAATGACTTTGTAAAACCAACTAGATCCTTGGGACTTAAACAGAAATCTACTTCCCCTAAATCTTCTTTTCCTAAATTAAAGTGTTCCAAGCCTGCACTGTTCTAAGGCTGGGTAACCCACAGTACATCTGCATATGATCTGATAATATCAAACTGCTCCCAGCCATTAAATGCTGACCCCAAACTAACACCAAGCCTATGAGGGCTGACACATTGTGGAGATGGACTAAATGGAATGCTTACTAAATGAATGGAAAACTCCCTCACATTTAACCTATGCCCCTCTACAGCAAACAGGGGGAGGACACCAAGCAAGCCCACATATCCGACACAGAAGGAAACAGGCTGTTCAAAAAGAACATCGTGGTCTCCAGTTCAATCACTGGTATAAGGAAGCAGAGTCTCAACCTGCCACGTCTATCAGAGGATCAAAGGTAGTAATAAGACTGATTCTGACAGAGCAGGCCAGACAGCTCGTTTGCTTTATTGGAAACATCTCACAGGTCTTATGAGATTCTCGGCACCGAGCAGTTGGGGTGACTCCCCTCCACCTGCCTGCCTAATGCTTGCCCATTGCTCTACAGGATGTGACTGGTAATCCAGTTCTAAAAATGAGGAAATCACTAGTGTAACGTTCCACTTCACCACTCTCTGCAACTGCGTGCTCTTCACAGCAGCAAGAGCATGTGCTAAAGAACCAAAGCTTCAGATTTTCAAGGGATTGTGATGACCATCCGCTGTTGCATCTCATTATTCCAACGGTGAAACATTGTACTTTAACTTTCAACAGCCTTACATATAAATTCGGTGCCTCTTTTCATCATTCTCCTCCTGTTGGCGTTATGATTTCTGCATATCTACTCTTAATTAAAAATTCATTCATTTCTAATATTTAATACCTCATAACTTACGCAGCCCAAATCAAGCTTTTCTCATAGCCTCTGCCTTGACTTCCTTCTTCCAATGAAACCAGAGAGAACCAAGTCAAAGCTTTTCTCAGCAGGGGTATGAGGCCCAGGGCTAATCATTCTGAGGGCAGCACCTATTTCTGACATGCATATATAATTATACCAGGTTAAATAAATGCCAAGGACAAGGGGGAAAGAAAAGAAGTCACAGAAATAGAGAGGAAAAGTACATCATGAAGTGCACGGGGAAGGAAGGAGGAATAACCCCCCAATTTGCCATAAAGATGCGGTGGGAATAGGATAAGCTAAGGGTGACACGTTGACTAGACAGTCCACTGGTGAGCAGAGAACACATCTTACTGTCTTCATGTCCCTTAGATCTGCTGTAGGGCATGGTGCAACTGCTCCATACATGTTTGCTGAGTAAGTTAGACGTATGTGTGGCTCAAGTCACTTTTACCATCTCCTGGGGATGGTCTCTACCTAAGGTCTCCTTGGGTGTCTCTTTGTGTCTGCCCACATTACTGCTCAATTCCAGTGACCTGCACAGTGACAGCCACACCCTCACACACGCCCAGTTCTCTCAGAGCTGAGTTTGAGCAGCCTTACTCGAAGCGCGTGCTTGCTGGCACAGTATCCACTGGAAAGGGGCGCAGACATGAAGCCCATGAAGCTGTTCACCGTGACAATCTTCCCTTGCTTTCTCTCGATCATGTGGGGCAGGACACACTTTGTCAAGGACACTGTTCCTAAGTAGTTAAGCTCTATTAGTTCCTTGTAGACATCCAGGCTTGTATCCACACACAAAGAACGCTGGGATCTTCCACCGTTGTTGACCAGGATGTCAATCTAGTTAAAATAAAATCAGAAAAGGGCTGCTCTGGGATATCCTGGATTAACAGATCACAGACTTTTGTGAATAGACTGATAGAATTCCTAAGGATAGCTGGTTATCAACAGACAAGGGTACATTTCTAAAAGTCAGCAATTAAAGAAAATATAATAAAAATAACTAGACTTTTATGGAAGGTTAATAATTGTCATAAAAATAAAAGTAACCATAATTTATAGCTTCTGTAGCTACAAATAGAGGAATTAGTACTCATTAAGGTATAAAAAGTACCAATTACATTAAACCAAAAACTCAGAGATTAAGAGGCCAAATTCAGGGGCCTGATCTCACTGCACAGGCCCCACTTGCCTAAACTCTTTTCCACGATAGCTACAGATGGGAACCTCTTCTGTAGTTACTATAGCAATTTAAAATGCCACTTACCTTCCCGAACTCCTGGAGAACAGCTCTGGTAGCCTCTTCATGGGAACTTCTGTCGGTCAGGTCAAGGGGCAAAACGAGTATATCTTTTCCTTTTAAATTTCCATTCTCTAAATAAACACAAAAATTAGCCATAGTTCAACCAAGTTCCAGATATTCCTATTGAAACCCACACTACATCAGGAGGTAGCAACGAGCGTTTCAGCACGGCCCTGTGCAAATTGCTCCCAATGATCAGGAGAAGGCAGCAGAAAAACAGAAACGTCTTATGAGACAGAAATCTGGCTGGCTTCACAGGAAGGGGAATGGCATGCTTCAGCTTGAAAATATACAATCTAACTTTAGAACAGATTATAGCCGAAATCAAGATTAAATTACAAGCTAATTAAAAAAAAAAGGTGTCAGAGTGATTTCTTCAGAAGTACAGAAAGTACATTTGCTTTGCATTATGCTCACAAAATGTTGTTTTTAAACACACATATAAAAGAACAATTTGTACTTAAAATCACTTAAGAAGCTCAGGGCCCTCCAGCCAAATGACATACAGAAACTTCTCTCCAGAGGTTAAGGATTCTAGGAGGTAAGCAAAGAAACGGACACACACCTGAAACTCCCAACAAAATAACATACCGACCTGTAACTGGCCCTTTATTTCTGTTCACCAAAAGACCTGAAACAAATTTTCCTGGGCTCTAACCTTGAAATACAACAAGTAATACCAGCAATAAAAACAAGTAAATATAGAAAATAGGTATAGAGGCTTCGTGGACAGGAGTTAATTGTGAAACATTAAACGGATCAAAACAAAGGTAAAAGTTTGCACTGATAATCTGCAAGATAAAAGGAAAGCAAGCATCCTCACTGCCAGGTAGCAAAAGTCCATGTGGTTCATTTACTGTGCCAGTGCAGTGCAAGTCACAGCAGTAGAGAAACAGCTACCCTAGGAAGTGGCCAGTGCAAAAACACAGAAGGCCTTTGAAAACAATATCCTGGAAGAGGTCTTGTTGCCCTGCTGAGCGCTGTTACCACAACTCACTCACTTCTGAGTGGGGAGCTCAATCGGTTCAAGAAAATTTTTTAAATGACAGGTAGAGGCACGACTCCCCCAAAATGATCTTTCAGAAAATACAAAGTTATCTCATTTTAGGTACTAAATGTAATAACTTTATTACTTGAGGCTGCTTTCCGTGTGAGCATTGCACAAAACCTTGAAAATATTAACACTGGTGCCTTTTATAAAAATATGAGAGATACTGACTCAAGTTGCAGTTTTTAAACCTAATTCCATTCCTGTTCTTTTTTGTGTGTATTTTTTTTTAAATTTCAAAATATTAAGGGTACATATGTTTTGCTTACATACTTTGTTTTTGTACAGACTGAGTCAAAATTATATGTCCTTCGCCCAGGTAGGGTGCACTGCGCCCAACAGGTGTGAATTTCGTTGAGATTCACTTCTCTCTGTGCACTTAACTGCTGATTGATTAGCTCCAATTTGGTATTGAACACAGATGTTTGTTTCTCCATTCTTGTGATGTTACACTTAGAAGAATGTTCCTAGTTCCATCCAGGTTGTCACAAAAGATGAGACAGCCACTTTTTTATGTCCGAGTAGTACTCCACAGTAATGCATATACCACATTTTATTAATCCATTCATGGTGGGCACATGGGTTGTTTCCATATCTTTGTGATTGTAAACTGTGCTGCTATAAACATTTGAGTGAAGATGTCATTTTTTATAAAATCACTGTTTTTCCTTTGGTTATATATCCAGCAATGGGACTGCTAAATCAAGTGGTAGGTCTACTTTAAGTTCTTTAAGGTATTTCCAGACAACTTTCCATAGAAGCTGTACTGCTTTGCAGTCCCACCAACAGTGTAGAAATGTTCCTTTCTCCACCCAGCACCTGTTATTCTGGGAGTTCTCACTGGAGTTAGGTGACATCTCAATGTGGTTTTGATTTGCATTTCCCTGATGATTAGAGACTTTTAGCATTTTTTCATGTGTTTATTGGTAATTCATTTGAAAAGTTTCTGTTTGTGTCTTTTGCTCGCTTTATAAGGGGATTGCTGGATTTTTTTTCTTGCTGATTTGCTTGAGTTCTTTGTACACTCCGGTTATCAGCCCTTTATCAAACGTATAGTGTAGGATAATAGTTAGAAATAAACATATCCTACATCAAGCACACAAAATGAACTCAGTGTGAGTTTAAAATGACTTGCTTTTCTTCCTGAGGCTTAAGGGACTTGGACCCCCTTGGGTCACATGCAGAGTTGACTTCCCTGGAGTTAAACATTCCACAGGTTCATTCTCTGAAGCTGTGCTGCCCGTGAAGCCTGAGATCAAAGGGCATGCCGCCCCTCAGAGATACGGGCCAGAGGGTTGACGTATGTTAACAACATATTGTCAGAGGTCTATAGGTGCTCTACCTTGAAGGAAAGACACAGTCATTACTTCATACTGAGTAAACTGAAGATATTCTTCTATTAACTCTGTTCCCCTGGGGCTACTTTCTTCTTTGTGATCTTTCTTTAGATACCTGCTCAGAGATTACTCAATGTTTAGAAGAAGAGGTTTACTACAAAGGTTGATTGTATTGATATGATAACAAAATATTTCAAGTTAATTTCAGATAGGTAAAATAAGATAATAATGAAACTAATAGATAATAGATTAAGTGTGTATGTGACTAGAAAAGCATAAAGTCTAAACCTGGAATAAAGATTTTTGCTACACGCCATCTCATGTCATTTCGTGTAGTCTGTTTCTTGACTTAATAATTACAGGAGCGAGTTTACACCCACGGCAAAGCTGCTGTTCGTTTGCGTCTGCAGTCACGCAGCATATAGCATGTACTATTTTCTCCCATTCTATGTACTTTCTATCTATCATGTCCTTGGCTATGCAGAAACTTTTTAATTTGATCAGGTCCCACTTGTTTATTTTTTCATTCTGTTCTTTTATCCTATGTAACAAAGATTCTTATTCCATCTGACTTTAACATCTGACATTTTAGCAAAATTAGTAAGGATCCTTCCTGGGTTTTTTTCTTTTTTTGGAGACAGAGTCTCATTTTGTCACTGTTAATAGAGTGCCATGGCCTCATAGCTCACAGCAACCTCAAACTCTTCGGCTCAAGTGATTCTCTTGCCTCAGCCTCCCAAGTAGCTGGGACTACAGGTGCCCACCACAGTGCCCGGCTAGTTTTAGAGATGAGGTCTTGTTCTGGCTCAGGCTGGTCTCGAATTGCACCCACCTTGGCCTCCCAGAATGTAGGATTACAGGCATGAGCGACCACACCTGGCCATAAGGATCCTTCCTAATTAAAATTCTTTGGTCAGATACAACCTGTTCTTTCTCTAAGACAAAGATCTAAGTTAGCTGGTCACTAACACTCCACCAGGATGTGAGATAATTGGTGTTTACACCCTAATGCCAAAAGTTAGTGCAAGAAGAGAGCGGAAAGGTAGCAGGAAAGGAGAAGAAAAAGGCAACAGCCGCTAATTAAGAGAGACGGGAAGAGACAGCTCTGCAGCCACGTGCCTGGAATGCCAGGGTGTACCCCACTCTCCCTCCACAAGTCCCAAATTATATGTGCGTTGGGAATCTGATTCATTTCTAGGAAGCACCACTGCTATTTTATATTTACTTACCGAGGCATCTTCTTTTCACCCTTTCTAGCTCAGACACTCTCCGGGCGGACAGTACAAGAGAAACTCCTAGTTTAGACAACTGGTAAGCCAGCTCCTCGCCAATGCCACTCGAGGCCCCGGTCACCCACACCACCATATCCGTCAGCTCCCATTCTATTGAGGAAAGGGTGGGAGAGAGAGGAAAAAGTACACTACATCAAAGATTAGCTAAATTAACTAAGTACACTACAAAAGATCAGCAAAACAACAACAACAAAAGCTTTAAACAATACCACTGAACATGAAGACATAATATGTGGAGCTCAAAATTTTAAATATCCTAAGGAAACATCTCCTACTGGCTTTTTTTTTTTTAAGCATGAGTACAAACCATATTAGTAACAACTATCAAAACGGTATTTTTGTAGTCTAGAATCTTGGTGAGTTTTCTGCACTTTATTTTAAAGGTAAGCCTCATAACTCTGTGGTGTCATGCCAAGGCTCCGTTTATCTATGTATTTGATAAAGAAAAGTAAGGCTAAGGGAATTGAAAGTCACTGTCCAGACTCACTCTTCTTTTCCATAAAATGAGGGAGTCACATTCGGTTAGATGACACTAAAGGTTCCACACAGTTTTCATTTTTTTTTTTTTTTTTAAATAGGGTCTTACTCTGTCACCCTGGATGGAATGCATGGTACCATCACAGCTCACTGCACCCCAAACTCCTGGGCTAAGTAGTCCTCCTGCCTCAGCCTCCCAAGTAGCTGTGACTACAGGCACCTGCCACCAGGCCCAGCTAATTTTTCTATTTTTAGTGGAGATTGGGACTTGCTCAGTTTGGTCTTTTCTCACCTGGCCTACCAAAGTGCTAGGATTACAGACAGGAGCCACTGAGCCAGCCAGGTATTTTAAAGTGAAATTTTCTCCATTTGCCAATCTCATCTACTGTCTGTCAGCTAAAGGCCATCTTGTGAAAGTGCTTCCCAAATGCCTGAGCTTTCATCTGAGGAGGATACAGTAATTTACACAAGAGGAAATGCTGTAGTCTGCTTGTTCAAGTATGTTCCTGTTAAAAACTATAAAAATGTAATAGTACCAAAGCAATGACAAGTGGCTTGTTCTACTTTTGTCTACTAAAAACCTTATTTGCACTCTAGGAGATGATATCTACTGTCTATCCAAAACAAAAAGTCACTGCTGTGCAAAGTTTCTATTGTGCCTTTATGTTAAAATAGATGTTATTTATCAAAAGTAGCAAAATATCCCTTTACATCACACTTATGATTTTAGATCAGAAAAGTTAGAATCAGGAAATAATTATACTTTTTTAATCCAACAGTTCTAAATCCTAACTGTGGTATTAACATTACGAACTCTGCCAAGGTTCAAATTCTGGCTCCACCACACACAGCACTGAATGCTCCCATGTGAGAACTCAATGCCTTGATTTTCCATAACTGGAAATGTGACAATAAACCATCCCTCGTAGGACTGTTGAGAGAAATGAGTTAATAACATGGAAAGTACTCAGAGAAGTATCTTGCATATAATCAGTTATTTAGCAACAATTTAACAATAATAATCAACTATTTAGCAACAAAATTTAGGAAAAATTATTGCTATAATAAAATTCTTTAATAGATGGACTTTATGGCAGCAAAACATGGAATATTCACTTACTAACTTGGGTGTTCTTATTTCTTCAACCAGGGAAATGGGGTTACAACCATAATTCTAATGGGTTAACATTTTTCATTACTTCCTATGTGCTTAACACATTACCTATTAAATTCCTCACAAAACCTTACAAACTAGATATTTTTATTGGTTTTACAGAAAAGGAAACAAAAGTTTATAAAGATCAGTTTACCCCTAGCACGTCTACTTCCAGCTACTTGGGAGGCTGAGACAGGAGGATAGCTTAAGCCCTGGAGTTTAAGGCCAGCCTCTGCAAAACAGCGACACTAGTCCCTAAAAAACTCTCACTAGACCGTAAATTCCATTAAGGCTGGGACCCTGTTTACCTTGTTCCTGTTGTGGCCTCAGTGTCTGGAAGCAACTGGAATACAGAAAGAACTCCATAAATGACTACTGAATATAACATAACCATCCTGGCAGAGCTGGGGTACGAACCCAGGAATATCTAGCTCCAAAGCCTGCCAAAGTCCACTATCCTTTGCTGCACACATTGAAATATGATCAATATTTTAAAACTCAACTGTTTCTTAGACATTTGAAAAATACAACTTGTTCTCAAGAGAAAGGTTCTTTGGAAATATCTCAACTGAAGATAAAAACATGGGGCAGTGCCTGTGGCTCAGTGGGTAGGGCAACGGTCCCATAAACAGAGGGTGGAGAGTTCACACCTGGCCCCAGCCAAACTGCAACAAAAAAATAGCCAAGCATTGTGGCAGGCGCCTGTAGTCCCAGTTACTCGGGAGGCTGAGGCAAGAGAATGACCTAAGCCCAGTAGATGGTGGTTGCTATGAGCTGTGTGACACGACGGCACTGCATCGAGGGCAATAAAGTTAGACACCCCAGTGCTATGTCTGGGCTACAATGCTTTCCTGTCATATGATGTACTTTTGTGGAACAGCACAATTAAGCAACCTTCCTGTGGACTTGACCAGGGACAACAGAAGGTATATTCAGAAAACTTTTTTTATTGAGCACCAACTTTTGTCTCCCAATTCTACAGAATCTGACACCTATAATGGCCTCCTTTAAAAAACTCCTCAAAGCAGAACCTTAGAATTGCAGAAAAACATAAAGTTCAACCCCCGCCCCCATTTGAGAAATCTCTCCTTAGCCCTTGACTAAGAGGAAGCTAGTTATCTGAAAGCGCCTGCTCCTTTTATGAACAAGTGGACTCACTCAATGTTCTTGCTTATAATGATGGGATGTGCCTTTGAATTCAGGGGGCAACAGCTATGGAAAACAAACCTGTCTTCCCTGGGACAATGCCTCCCAGCTGTTAGGGAAGACAGCGGTTATGCTTTCCCTAAGGCCTCTGTCTCTTGCTTCTCTAAAACTAGATAAACCCGTTTCTGCTATCTGCCCCCATGACAGGGCATCAGGTGTCCTCACTCTTGTGCTCACACCCCTCTGCTCCAGCTCTAGTTGGTCAATGTTCCTGTTGAAGGGAGCTGGCCAGGGCAGGGCACAGGATTCAGGAGGGTCTCGCCACTGCAGAGCAAGATGGGAGGACGTCATCACTTCCCTTGTCCCCTGCAAGGTAGGTCTGTGAGGGCCAGCTCTGTGGTGGGCGCCATCATTGCTGTGTCCCCAGAGCCCAGTGCAGAGGCCCACACACACAAGCAGGTATTTAGGAGACAAATGTTGTTCTCAGTTGTTACTTCAGACACTGAATATCCAGTCTACAAATGCAGCCTGGGCTTGCATAACCTTTCTGGCTGCCACTTCACAGCTGACTCAGAGGGAGTTACTGTCAACTGAGTTTCCGTCCCATCTGCTGCTGTTGAAACTTTTCCTACTCTAACCCTGTGCCATGGATTTTTCTGGAACACTTTGATATCTAAAATTAGTCATCCTTAAATTTCACCCTGTAAGATCTAGGCTTGGAAATGCTGAGAATTTCTGAGGACACGGAAACAGGAAATGCTAGTTGCCTCCGGAGCTAGGGGACGGGGACAGGAGACAGCCTTACTGTTTACCATGTATCTTTCCATATTTTTAAATTTTGTGTTACATAAACATGTTGTCCATAGTTTTAAATGGACAGAGATGCCAAGGAGGATCCCTTTCTTCTCTCTTTATCTTGCTCATCTTTCCACCTAAACTCTTTTGGGAATCTGAATCCGTCTCCATGCTCCTTTCATACCTTTTTTCCACTCTTCTAGGAGTCTTTTAAAACATTTTTTCCTAAAATTCCCCCATAAAATTTTAATTTCACAGATATATTGTCTATTTATATACTGTACATATCTCTGTGTGCTTTATATATAAAAAGAGTTAAAGCTTATTAGTTAACACAGAAATAAGAATGACTAAGTTTAAAATCGAGTTAAAATTTAAATTAAAATGTAAAAACATCAAACTTTATAACCATTTGCAAATATCTTAATGTAACTTATTTAAACAGTAACATATCAAATATACATGCAAATTTGCTCTTCTATAACTATAGAATAGCATTGTAATTAAATTTAAAATCTTTCAAACTGATTTCTCCAATAAAAGTAAAACAATTGAAAAAATTAAATAAACTTCTTAAAATTACTTTTAGAAACCTTAACTTTTAACCTTTGCTTGATATAAGAAAATAACTTTTAATTTACTAGCTTAGAGATATTCATTTAGATATTGTCAACATTTTTCCTTTTTGGCATTTGACATAATTCGATGGGTTGAATAACTTTTGTAGAATTAAATAACAAAATGTAAACTATTTTTATTTAATTCTTCAAGTCCAAGTTAACACAAAAAGCACTGAGGATCAAACACAAACAACACCCACAAGGCAGACAGTGGCGTCCCTAGGCAGAGGCATTCCATCTGTTTGAGATGGAGAAATCCATGTAGAGAAAGTCCTATGGCTAATAAAACTGCACAGGATTTGGGATTTCTGCTTAAAAGAGAGAGAGAAAGTTTACCCATCACAGCCATCTATCTGCCATAGTTTTGTAGTGCAAATGTTGAATACATGTTCACGGATTTTCCATTAACTCAGTATCACTGCTGCATGTTATACCCAAGAAAAAAATACTATACTAATACTATACTTACTATACTATATTACACTATCCTCTACACTACACTATGCTACACTGTACTGTGTAAGATTTTGTCTGGTAGGACTGAGCTTTGGAAGGGGCACATCCCACTGCACTATCAGTTTTTTTTTCCTGCCCTGAAGTACCAATTTTCACTTATGAGATGCATATCACCCCCAGCCCTCACCCCACACACTCAGAAAACATGGTCTCTCTCCTGATAGATCTTCCAGGTAAACCTCACCACAGGCTTTGAGTTTTTTCTTCCCGAAACCTTGGTCCGGGGAAACCCCAATTACCCCAGTTCTTAAGGATCCAAAGTATAGGTTGGGCAGGTCATTTAGTTTCTCTCAGCGTCAGTTTCCTTGTCTGGAAAATAAGACTAATAATGCCCACTTTGTAAGAGGTGTCATACAGGCTCGGGATTATATGCACCTCGCACAGAGCACACGGCCCACCAAGCACACAGAATCTGTTTAGGAAACAAATATATTAAACATACGATCATCAAACACGAAGCAAGGCGCAGCTAGAAGAGGGAGAGGCAGAATGCCCTTAATATGCCAATAACGCTCTTCTCCAGGCAAAATGCCAATTCAGTTCTTTACAGTGTTACACTTTTATACCGATGAATAGGAAGGGGTAACTTGGAGAATTTCTTTTTTTTTAAACAGAGTCTCACTATGTCGCCCTCAGTACAGTGCCTTGGAGCCACAGCTCACAGCAACCTCCAACTCTTGGGCTTAAGCCATTCTCTTGCCTCAGCCTCCCGAGTAGCGAGGACTACAGGCACCGGCCACAACGCCCTGCTATTTTTTGGTTGTAATTGTCATTGTCATCTGGCAAGCCCGGGCTGGGTTTGAACCTTCCAGCTCCGGGGTACGTGGCCGGCGCCCTAGCCGCTGAGCTACAGGCGCCGAGCCTGGATTACTGGGATTTTATTTCAGAACTCCAGGAGAGTGACAAGTGGAGGGTAAACAAGTTCAGGACATAGAAAGACCGAGCCTCCGAGGCTCCCTTACAACCGCCTGCCCAGTGTCGCGCTCCCACACTACGCCGGAGTCCCGAGGGCGCCCCGCCCGCTGCAGCGCTCTCACAGCGACAGCTAGGTGGCCCGGCAGGCCCGGGAAAGGCAGAGCCTCGCCTCTCGGAAGCTGCACAGGACGCGAGGGACCCGGGACTACCGAGGAGCCAGCGCGGACCCGGACGCGCCTCGGCCACTGCGAGCCCGACCTCCCACTCGGTTGGGGCCGCGGCGGGTCCTCACCTGGGCGTCGCCCCTGCCACTCGGCCCACAGCAGCGTCAGGTCCCCGTCCGCCCGCAGGAAGCGCAGCAGCTGCACCACCAGCAGAAGCACCGCACACAGCGCCAGCAGCCAGAGCGCCAGCTCCCAGCTCATCGCAGCCGCCACCGCGCGGCTCCCGGGAACCACTAGCCGAGCAGGCGCCGCGCGCCGCCCCGCGGGATCCCGGCGCCTTCGCCCCGCCCAGGCGCCTTCGCCCCGCCCAGGCGCCGCCGCCCCCCCACCCAGGCCCCGCCCTGGAGGCAACTCCCCGCCCCGCCCATGCACCTTCGCCCCGCCCACAGGGCCGCGGAGGGAGGAGCCGCCGGGCTGCGCGGTTCTCTGCGAGCGCTGGGGTCCCGGCCGGGCGACAGGCGTTGGCGGTGGGACCTTCCCCTCGGGCGCCGAACCTCAGCAGCTGCCAGCGTTTCGCTTGCAGTAGGAATGAAATGCACGGATGACTTAATCTCTTAAGATAATACTGCCGGGACAGTAGTCACCGGACTTGTAATGACAAGAATGATGCTATAACTGTTGTTTGGAGGGCAAAATTAGGTTATTCAGAAGGAAATGTCCTCATTCTTTCAAATGCGTGTTTTCGCTTGTGATTATCGTTCACATTTTTTGAGAGCAATTTTTGTGAAGCCATGGATAAGTCAAAAATTTGAGTTACCGGTATATACTCGAGTATAAGCCGAGTTTTTTCAGCACAAAATTTGTGCCGAAAAACCCAAACTTGGCTTATACTCGGGTCATACAGGTTATTTGATTCGGTGGTGCGCACCTAATCAAATGCACATAGTCTCCAGTGGTCTTCTGCCATCTGTTTGAGGAGGTGGGGCTTCAGCTCAGTCCACAAGTCCGGCTGAACTGAACTGTATTACACTGAACTATTTAACGCACAATATTTAATGGCACATTTAATTAAGTGAAAACCCCATTTAAGGCAGTAAAGTCTTGTAAATAAATGTTTATAAATCCTGAATCCTTATAATCAG
>CAUYPK010120610.1:0-25638 GCA_963574355.1 Loris lydekkerianus
GTGAGACTAGCCTATATCACAAAATCCCAAGACCAGAGATGTTGGCGTGGATGTGGAGAAAAGGGAACACTTTTGCACTGCTGGTGGGAATGCAAATTAATACATTCCTTTTGGAAAGATATATGGAGACCACTTAGAGATCTAAAAATAGACCTTCCATTCAATCCTGTAATTCCTCTACTGGGCATATACCCAGAAGACCAAAAATCAAATCATAATAAAGATATTTGTACCAGAATGTTTATTGCAGCCCTATTCACAATTGCTAAGTCATGGAAAAAGCAAAAATGCCCATCGATCCACGAATGGATTAATAAATTGTGGTATATGTATACCATGGAATATTATGCAGCCTTAAAGAAAGATGGAGACTTTACCTCTTTCATGTTTACATGGATGGAGCTGGAACATATTCTTCTTAATAAAGTGTCTCAAGAATGGAAGAAAAAGTATCCAATGTATTCACCCCTACTATGAAACTAATTTAGGACCTTCACATGAAAGCTATAACCCAGTTACAACCTAAGAATAGGGGGAAGGAGGAAAGGGTGGGGAGGGAGGGGGGAGGCGGGTAGAGGGAAGGGGATTGATAGGATTACACCTGCGGTGCATCTTACAAGGGTATCTGTAAAACTTAGTAAATTTGGAACGTAAATATCTTAGCAAAATAACTAAGAAAATGCCAGGAAGGCTATGTTAACTAGTGTGATGAAAATGTGTCAAACAGTCTGTGAACCAAGTGTATGGTGCCCCACAATCATATTAATGTTCACAGCTATGATTTAATAAAAAAAAATTATATATCTTTTTGAAGAACCAACTTTTGTTTCATTAATTTTCTGAATAATTCTCTTGTTTTCAGTTTCATTTATTTCTCATTTAGTTTTGTTTATTTCTTTTCATCCAGTAGGTTTGAGATTAGATTTTTCCATTTCCTGAAGATGATTCATTAGATTGTTGATATGCTTTCTTTCTGTTGTTTGGATGTAGGCATCTAATATGATAAATTTCCCTCTTAGGATACTTTTACAATATCCCTCAGGACTTGGTAGCTTGTAGCTTCATGTTGTTATGTTTGAGGAATTTAAAAATTTCCTCCTTTATCTCTTCCTTAACCCAGCTGTCATTCAACATAAGGTTGTTTAATTTCCATTCCTTTGTGTGGGCATAAAATTCGTTATTCAACTTGAGTTCCACCTTTAGTGACTTGTGATCTATAAAGATACACAGTATAATTTCAATTCTTTTAATTTTGTTGAGGTTTGATTTGTATCCAAAGATATGGTCTATTTTGGAGTGTGTTCCATGGGCTGGTGAGAAGAACACATATTTCTTAGTTTTGTGATGGTGTGTTCTGTATATCTGTTAAGCCCATTTGTTCTATAGTTGTATTTCAGTCTCTTGTACCTTTTCCTAGTTTCTATTTAGATGACTTCTCCAGTTCTTTCATGGTGTGTTGAAGTCCCTAGATATTATGGTGTCATAGGTTAGCATACTGCTCTGATCATTGAAGGTCTGTATTATAAATTTGGAAGCATCTAAGTTGGTTGCATAAATATTTAGAATTGAATGTCTTCTTGTTTTATTGTTCCCTTGACCAGTATGAAGTGACCATCTTTGTCTTTTTTAACTAATTGCCTTAAATGCAGTCATATCTGAAAATAAGATTGTAACCCTTCCTTTTTCTGATTTCCATTTGCCTGAAATATTGTTTTCCAACCCTTCACCCTGAGTCTTGTTTTGTCCTTTGAGGTTAGGTGTGTTTCATGGAGATAGCATATACATGGCTTGTGCTTTTTTATCCAATTGGCCAGCCTGTGCCTCCTCAGTGGGGGAATGTAAGCCATTTACATTAATTGAGAGAACTGATAATTGTGGTGGCATTCTATTCATCTTATTTTGTGAAAATTCATTGATTATTTTTATCCTTTTCACCATTGTGGAAGCTAGGATTTGTTCTTTAGTTTCTGGGTGTTTATTTTGCTGGTGGTGCATGGCGGTAGTCAGTGTGGAGAACAAGTGTAAGTGCTTGCCATGGAGCTTGCCTTGTGGTAAATTTGCTCAGTGCTTGCATATTAGTAAAAGATTTGATTTCTCCATAAATTTTGAAGCTTAGTTTAGCAGAATACAGAATTCTGGGCTGAAATTTTTTTTGTTTAAGAAAGTTAAATGTAGATGACCATTTTCTTCTGACTTGGAAAGTTCCAGCTGAAAAGTCTGTTGTCACCCTGATAGATCTGCCCCTGTAGGTCAATTGGTGCCTACTTCAGGCTGCTTGCACAATTTTCTCTTTCACCTTTACTTTAGACAGGTGTCTTGGAGTTGTTATATTCTATTAACTATATTCTAGTTAGTTGAATTAACTATATTAACTATATTCTAATAGTTGTTATATTCATCCCTCTAAAAGGAGTGTTTATGAATTTTTAGTGAAACTTGGAAATTTTTTGTTTATGATATCCTCTAGTAGGGCTTCTATTTCTTTGGGATATTCTTCTTCCCTTTCAGGGATCCCTGTGAATTGTATGTTTGAACACTTCATGAAGTCCCATAAAAGTGAATGTTCTGCTTTGTCTCTTTTCTTTTTTAGCTCATTAACTACCTGGGTTAGCTCAAAAGTTTTATCATCAAGTCCTGAGGTTCTTTCTTCTCCATGATCTAATCTGTATTGACAGTTCTACTGCATCTTTATGTTCCCCAATTGACTCCATTAATTCTTTGAGCTCCTCCATAGCCTTTCTATATTCTTCATATCTTTCATCCGTTTTTTTGATTATGCTTTTCTGTTTTCTCAACAAATCCATTTATTGTTTTTTCCATCCATATTTTAAATCCCCTTTCTGTCATTTACACTGAATCTTTATAGGTGGAATTCTCTGTGATGTCTACATCATACTGTCTTGGAGGGGTTGCTCTTTTCTGGGTTTTCATGTTGCCAGAATTTTTCAGATAGTTACTCCTCATGTGTGCTTTCTTCTTGTTCACTTCCTTTCCCTACTTTTTCCTCTCACTGCCTCCTGTGCTTTAAATTACCTTGTCTCTGAGCTTAGGTGTTGAAGTTTCCTACTCACTCACCTTCTGTACTGCTTTTCCTCTGCTCCAGATCTCCTTGCTGCCTCCTGCCGTCTTCCTACTGCTTCACTGTGCTCCTGGGGTATTGTTTCTGGGTAGGTTTCCCCCAATCAGAGGTGGCGAAAGACCTTTCCTCCCTGACTTACTCAGAGCGCCTGGCAAATAGATGTGTCTAGTCTGCCATCTTGTTCTTCTTTGTTTAAAAAAAATTTTTTTAATTAAAAAGTATAAGTAAACTAAAATTCCATTTGATCCCCCCCCCCAGATAAAAGCATAAATAAATTAGCCAGATGTTGTATTGTATACCTGTAGTCCAAGCTACTTTGGAGACTAAAGAAGAAGGATCATTTGAGGCCAGGAGTTCAAGGGTGCAATTAGCTATGATCATGCCGCTGTACTCAAGCCTAGGGTCTAAAGTAGAAACTCAGATGTCTGTCTATTGATGTGTAGATAAGTAAAATGTGGCATATTATACCATAGATTGTTTGTGGCTCATGGAGTGCCAGCCCATATACCAGGAGTGGTGGGTTGAAGCCCAGCCCCGGCCCAAACTGCAAAAAAAAAAAAAAAAAATGAATGTGTTTCACAATAAAAAACAAATGAAGTACTGATACAAGCTAAAACATGGATAACCCTTGAAAACATTATGCTGTATGAAAGAAGCCAGTTACAAGACCATGTAATATAAGATTCCATTTATATGGAATATCCAAGATCAGCAAACATATAAAGACAGAACTAGATTAGTGCTTACTTAGGCCTGGTGGTGGTGGATTGGGAATGCACTAATGATTATTAAGTTTCTTTTAGTACTTAGTACAAAAATATACTAAAATTAGATCATAGTGATAACTTGCATTGCCCTGTGATATACTAAAAAACTATTTTATACTTTATATGGATGAATTTTGTGGTATATGAATAATACCTCAAAAAAGGTATTTAAGAAATCAAGCATCCCAATATTATTATTATTATTTTTGGATATAGGCTCTCTGTTTGACAGGCTAGAGTACCTGTCATCATAGCTTACTGCTACCTCAAACTCATGGGTTCAGTCTACCTGCCTCAGCTTCCTAAATAGCTGGAGTTAGAGGCACATGCTACCATGCCCAGCTAATTAAAAAATATTTTATATTAGAGACAGGGTCTCACTATTGCCCAGGCTGTTCTCAAATTCCTAGTCTTAAGTGCTCTTCCCTCATTAGTGTCCCAGAGTTCCTCTATCCTATCATATGGAAGAGGGAAGTCTTTTAAAAGATGAGAGATGGATCCAGAATACAAAGCAGAGAAACTTGACTTTAGAAGAAGTGGGATATTTCCATTGTGAAACATTTGTAGATGTAGGAATGGTGGGGGCAAGCTTTGCACTTAGAAGGACTCAATATTTCATTGCATGCTCTTCTGTTACCATTTTGAAATTTTTTTTTTTTTTTTTTTTGAAGCTTTTGGCCTGGGCTGGGTTTGAACCTGCCACCTCCGGCATATGGGGCCAGCGCCCTACTCCTTTGAGCCACAGGTGCCGCCCCATTTTGAAATTCTTCATAACTTTTTAACAGAGGCCTTATACTTTGCAGTAAGTCCTGAGTGGTGGCATACTGTTTAATGGCTACTATTATTGAAGAGAAGTATGAGGCAAGATTTTTATCTGAGAAAATAGTGTAGAATGTGAAATAGCTATGAGAAACTAGAGAAGTGTAATTGAGTTTCTCTGCTTGTCTGTGGCTACTGCTTTTGTGTTTGTAGTGGTGTTGATATGACAGACTGCAATGTTTCTCAGAACTCAGCTGTGCTGGAGGTACAGAAGGCATGGGTATAAGGTTAATCTGGGGCTAGGGATTTTTCAGGTATTTGTGATAGAAGAGAGAAAGATAAGAAAGTAATTATAGAGATAGATGGTGGTATATAAGCTAGATAAGTAAGGAAGAAGACAGGAGAAGACTAATAGATGAAGACAAAATTGTATGATTGGTAAATTTTAGATTTTCTTTTCTTTTTTTTTTTTTTTTTTTTTAATTGTTGGGGATTCATTGAGGGTACAAGAAACCAGGTTACACTGATTGCATATGTTAGGTAAAGTCCATCTTACAATCATGTCTTGCCCCCCAAAGGTGTGACATACACCAAAGCCCCACCCACCTCCCTCCTTCCCTCTCTCTGGTCTTCCTTTCCCCACCCCTCACTCCTTCTTTCTCTCTCTGCATTCCCCTTCCCCCACCATGTCATTAATTGTCATTAATTGATATCATATCAAAATTGAGTACATAGGATACATGCTTCTGCATTCTTGTGATGCTTTACTAAGAATAATATGTTCCACTTCCATCCAGGTTAATACAAAGGCTGTAAAGTCTCCATTTTGTTTCCACATTTTGGCAATTGTAAGTTGAGCTGCAATAAACAGTCTAGTGCAAATGTCCTTATGATAAAATGATTTTTTTCCTTTTGGGTAGATGCCCAGTAATGGGACTGCAGGATCAAATGGGAGGTCTAGCTTGAGTGCTTTGAGGTTTCTCCATACTTCCTTCTTAAAAAGTTGTATTAGTTTGCAGTCCCACCAGCAGTGTAAAAGTGTTCCTTTCTCTCCACATCCACACCAGCATCTGCAGTTTTGAGATTTTATGATGTGGGCCATTCTTGTTAGGGTTAGATGGTATCTCAGGGTGGTTTTGATTTGCATTTCTCTAATAAACAGGGATGATGAGCATTTTTTCATATGTTTATTAGCCATTCATCTGTCTTCTTTAGAGAACGTTCTAATCATGTCTCTTACCCATTGATATATGAGATTGTTGGCTTTTTTCATGTGGATTCATTTGAGTTATCCATAGATCCTAGTTATCAAGCTATTGTCTGATTCAAAATATGCAAATATCCATTGCCATTGTGTAGGTTGTTGATTTGCTTTGGTTGTTGTCTCCTTATCTATACAGAAGCTTTTCAGTTTAATGAAGTTGTTTTGTTTATTTTTGTTGTTGCAATTGCCATGGCAGTCTTCTTCATGAAATCTTTCCTCAGACCAATATCTTCCAGTGTTTTTCCTATGCTTTCTTTGAGGATTTTTATTGTTCTGTGCCTTAAATTTAAGTCCTTTATCCATCTTGAATCAGTTTTTGTGAGTGGGGAAAGGTGTGGGTCCAGTTTCAGTCTTTTACATGTGAATATCCAATTTATTGAATAGGGAGTCTTTCCCCGAATGTATGTTCTTGTTTGGTTTATCAAAGATTAGGTGGTTGTAAGATGTTAGTTTCATTTCCTGGTTTTCTATTCAATTTTAAATGTCTATGTTTCTATTTTTGTGGCAGTACCATGCTGTCTTGACCACTGTGGCTTTGTAGTATAGCCTAAAATCTGATATGCTGATGCCCCCAGCTTTATTTTTATTACTAAGAACTGCCGTAGCTATACGGGGTTTTTTCTGGTTCCATACAAAATGTAGAATCATTTTTTCCCAATCTTGAAAGTACGATGTTGGTATTTGAATAGGAATGTCATTGAATAGGTAGATTGCTTTGCGAAGTATGGACATTTTAACAATGTTGATTCTTCCCAGCCATGAGGCATGGTCTGTTCTTCCATTTGTTAATATCCTGTGCTATTTCCTTTCTGAGGATTTCATAATTTTCTTTATAGAGAAATATACCTCCTTTGTTAGGTATATTCCTAGGTATTTCATTTTCTTTGGAGCTATGGTGAAGGGAGTTGTGTCCTTAATTAGCCTTTCATCTTGACTGTTATTGGTGTATACAAAGGCAACTGACTTGTGGACATTGATTTTATATCCTGAGACATTACTGTATTTTTTGATGATTTCCAGGAGTCTTGTGATTGAGTCTTTGGGATTCCCGAAGTATAAGATCATGTCGTCAGCAAAGAGGGAGAGTTTGACCTCCTCTGCTCCCATTTGGATGCCCTTTATTTCCTTATCTTGCCTAATTGTCTTGCTAGAACTTCCAGCACTATGTTGAATAGTAAAAGTGACAGAGGACAACCTTGTCTGGTTCCAGTTTTAAGAGGAAAAGCTTTCAGTTTTACTCCATTCGCTAAAATATTAGCTGTGGGTTTGTCATAGATAGCTTCAGTTTCAGAAATATGCCACCTATGCCTGTACTCTTCTGATTAGCTGGATTTTTATTGAATCTAAAAGCTGGATTTTATTGAATGCTTTTTCTACATCTATTGAGAGCATCATATGGTCTTTATTTTTGCCTCTGTTAATATGGTGGATAACATTTATGGACTTGTGTTTGTTAAACCAACCTTGTATCCCTGGGATGAAACCTACTTGATCATCATGTATGAATTTTTTGATGATAAGATGTAATCTATTGGCTAGGATTTTGTTGAGAATTTTCGCATCTATATTCATTAGTGAAATTCATTAGTGAAATTCTCCTTTTTAGTTGGGTCTTTTCCTGGTTTCGATAATCAGGATGATGTTTGCTTTGTAGAACGTATTGGGGAAGATTCCTTACGCCTCAGTTTTTTGGAATAATTTCTGCAGTACAGGAATAAGCTTTTCGTTGAAGGTTTGGTAGAATTCCAGTGTGAAGGCATCTGGACCAGGACATTTTTGGGTTGGAAGCTTTTTTTATTGTTTCTTTAATCTCAGTGCTTGAAATTGGTCTGTTCAGGAGCTCTATTTCTTCCTGGCTAAGTCTAGGGAGAGGGTCTGATTCCAAATATTGATCCATTTCCTTCACATTGTCAAATTTCTGGGCATAGAGTTTCTGGTAGTATTCAGAGATCATCTCTTGTATCTCTGTGGATCAGTTGTTATTTCCTCTTTATCATTTCTGATTGAAGGTACTAGAGATTTTACTTTTCCATTTCTGGTTAGTCTGGCCAAAGGTTTATCTATTTTATTTATTCTTTAGAAAAACCAACTCCTTGTTTCATTAATTTTATGAATGAGTCTTTTGTTTTCAATTTCTTTGATCTCTGATTTAATTTTGTATATTTCTTTTCTTCTACTGGGTTTAGGCTTATATTATTCTTCTTTTTCCAATTCCATAAGATGGCTTGTGAGTTTGTTGATGCGCTCTCTTTCTGCTTTTCGAATATAGGCATCTAAAGCGATAAATTTTCCTCTCAAAACTGCTTTTGCAGTATCAAGGTGGGACGGAATTTTTAAAAGATAGAGTCAAGAAAAGAAATTGAGAACAAAAGCACCCTACAAGAATTAGAACCAGAAAACAATCTTCCCCCAACACACACACAGAAGAGACAGTTGAAACTAAGATGACTGGCGTGGGGAAAAAGAATGATGAGGTGAACCCAGGGAGGGGATTAAAACAATAATAGAAAAATGATAGCCCTGGAGGAAAGGGAGAACCATCCACCCCATGGAGCAGAAAAAGAACGCAACAAATGACCCAGAAAGATTTTTCTGAAAAGAGAGAATAGAAACTTTGCTCAGAAGGTCATGCCACATACCTGGAAAAGCAGATGAATGCCAGTACTTTAGACCCCAGACAGAAAAAGCAAGTTATACAAAAATTCGCATGAGCAGGTCAGTATCAGAATTCTCCACATCAACTTTCCCTACCATAAAGTAGGACCAAGGTCTACAAACTCGCAAGGAGAATAAAATTATTTCAATAATATAAAATTATATTCACAATTAAAAATTGCAATATCAAAAGGAATATAAAAAGATACAATGGTATAAAATTATTTTCTAAATATTAAGATTTTATCCCAGTGAAGGCAGTAAGCAGGTGGTCTTGACCTGAACGAATTCAGGGACTATTGCAACCATGAGCCTTTCTTGAAAAAAAAAAAAAAATCACCCTGTGATGAAATTGACCCGAATGACTCAAATCAGAATAACAGCCCCAGGAGAAGAAAAGCCACAGTTAAAAAAATAACAACAAAAACCATTGGTGAGCATTCAAACTATTATAATGTAGTCATAGGACTAAACAGTTTGGGGTGGAGGGCATGGATTATTATTACAGAAACATACAAATCCTAGGCACTGGACAAGATAAAAATTATATACATAACAAAGAGGTGTGAGGAAAGGGAGAAGGAATATAAAGTGCTAATTAGGGGACATTAATATGAAAACATGCAGTTAACCCCTTAGGTTTTCACTAACTTTCTATGAGTTAAATCTTGTGTAGGAGTATATGTGTATATTTAAGTATGTATGTAACTTATAACTGCAGTTCAGAATGTCACTTTGTTTCACTTCTGCTTTTTCTTCTGTTAAATTCAAACAAAATGGCTCTGCGCCTATAGCTAAAGTGCCAGCCACATACACCAGAGCTGGTGGGTTCTAATCCAGCCTGGGCCCGACAAACAATGACAACTACAACCAAAAAATAGCCAGGCGTTGTGGCGGGCACCAGTAGTGCCAGCTACTTGGGAGGCCAAGGCAAGAGAATCACTTAAGCTCAGGAGATGGAAGTTGCTGTGAGCTGTGATGCCACAGAACTCTACCCAGGGCGACAACTTGAGGCTCTGTCTCAAAAAAAAAATTTTTTTTTCAAACAAAATTCAATAGCTCATATTGGAGAGAGGAAAGCTCTTATGTTATCACTTTAAATGAAATCATTGCTATCCACTATCCTCCTAACAGTATATGTGCATAAAGAGATGTCCAAAGGACGTTCACCAGATGTCAACACAGTGGTGGGACATTGGATAATTTGTTTTCTTCTTGGCACTTTTTTGCATTGCTTGAATTTTTCTAATAGCCTGTATTTTTATAAAAGTGCCTATAGTATTATTATTTTTTTCTTTTTAGTAGAGATGGGGGTCTCAGTCTTGCTCAGGCTGGTCTCAAATTCCTGACCTCAAGCAATCACCCACCTCGGCCTCTCAGAGTGCTAGGATTACAGGTGTGAGCCACTGCGCCCAGCCCATATTTTTTATAAAAACCATAAAATCATCACTGTTAACATAAAATATTGATCATTAGTGTCATCATCCTAATTGCACTGTTGACAAACACCAGAAAGAGTCTTTGACAATATTTTTGGTATTCATTCCTAAGTATTCACAACTGCCTAGAGGCCAAAGGCCTGGGCAGTGGAAAACATCAGCTCTTCTAATAGGGTGCCTTTGGCCTTGTACTGAATCATAAATGTAAGCAATGGGCTGGTGAACATGAAGCAGATTGACCCAGACCCCTGTGACGCTGATGGGGAAAGAGTGTAATACAGCGTGCTAGTGTACCAATGTCTGAACCTAACCAGGAACCAGCTTCCTCCATTTCGGATGTTTGAAGTCTCTCTCAGTCTCTGCTCTTGGCTACCATGAATGTATTTTACTTCCTCCAGCGTTGGGGGTTCACCCACCTCTGAGCCTTTGCACATGCAGTTCCTTCTGCACAGAACACACCCCTTCCTCCCCCTTCACCTGGCTCCTCCTCCTCACTTTCAGGGCTTAGCTTTAGCCTCCTGCCCTTGGAAGTCCTTCCCTGACCCACACTAGGTCAGGACCAATGGCACCATTCCTTGGTTATCCTGGGCACAGTTATGACCACTCATTCAACATCACACTTCTCAGCAGACTGGCCTCAGGCAAACAGGAATCTACAGAGTGTCTCAAAGTAACCCCTGAAGTTGCTATACCTAGGGGAAAACAGGAAATTGTAGCTAAATGTACCTTTATTTACAAAATATTCATTGCAAACTTACAAAGAGGTGCCATCTCAGTGGAAATACTTTTAAAAATCTTATAATGAATATTTTGTAAATAAAGGTACATTTAGCCACAATTTCCCATTTTCTCTGTATGTTCTCTGTGGCAACTTTAGGGGCGACTTTTGGATCACCTGGAGTTTGACAAGTGTAAGGTCAGGATTCCTGTCCTGGCCCTGCAGGGCACATACCTTCTGTTTCTCTCTCGCTCTGCCCAGAGGGTGACTCCACTCTGGCCTGGCCTCTGCGGCTGACAGACCTGCTCTCCTCTCTTCCTGCTACCCCAAGGCCTCAGCAGGCCTCTTGGCTCCTGTCTCTGTTAGCAGTGGCACTCTTTCTTGGTAACGTTTCAAGCTCAGGCTCATCAGGAAAGATTAGCTGCTTTTACCTCCATACCAGCCCTTCCTGCTGGGAGCAGCACTCCTGGCAAGGCAGCCATGCCCATGGTCCCCCAGATCGCCCCGGGGGGCATCTGGTCGGAGAGATGGAAGTGGAAAGTGTGACAGCAAAGCAGGGGGCGCCAGGTCAAGAGATGGAGGCGGGAAAGTGTGACAGGAAAGCAGGTGCATGAGGTCAGAGAGACGGAAGTGCGAGAGTGTGCCAGCAAAGGCAGGTGCACGAGGTAGCCCCAGATGTATGTTTTTTAATATAAAAGAAAGAAAACAGACCCAGTTATTATTAGCAGGTCTCTCTGGTGGGATTTCTAGTTATTTTTCTTAACTTATTTTCTGTAATAAACATTTTTATAGATGCCAGGTGGCATTTCTTTTGTTCACTGAGACGTGGAGTTGTGCTGAGCAGCCCCGCGCAGACCAGGCGAGCTGGCCCTGCCATTGGGAGGCTTTATCTCCTTGTCCCCCGCTGTCCCACTTGTCCCCTCCGGCATGCACACTTGCTGGCTTCACCTTCCTGTTTCTTTTCTCCTCCACAGGTGACAGGATCACTGGGCTCCCTCCGCACGTCCTCAACAGCTGCCCATCGGACAAGCAGCTCAACCAGCTGGCCCAGAGGTTGGGCCCCGAGTGGGAGCCCATGGTGCTGTCCCTGGGACTGTCCCAGGCGGACATCTACCGCTGTAAGGCCAACCACCCCCACAACGTGCACTCGCAGATGGTGGAGGCCTTGGTCCGCTGGCGGCAGCGCTTCGGGAAGCAGGCCACCTTCCAGAGCCTGCACGGAGGCCTGCGCGCCATGGAGGTGGACCCCTCGGTGCTCCTGCAGGTGCTGGAGTGACGGGGCCTAGGCCACCTGGACAAGTCCCAGCTTCCACTCAGAGCAGGTGGTTTTTTGTTTAGATTCGTTTGGTATTTTTCTTTTTAATGATCCTCAGATTGAAGAAGAGAACAAGGTTTCCACTTGACATGTCTTGAGAGGCCAGATGACTTGGCGGATCTCCCACGTTGTCTCTACAATGTGTTGTTTTTAATTGTTCAAAGATTGTGTTGTTGTAATTGTGCAGTTTTTAATTGTGTGGTTGTCTTTTAATAGAGCAGTAAATCATAATATTCAAAAAAAGACCATGTTGTCACATCATGTGCAGGTATCCTATATATAAAACATCCACTTCTACATTGCCTGGAAACAGAACTGTAGAGTTTGCTGTTCATAATGATGATGAAAATAAAAAGTGAATTACGATATATAATGTGCTCCTTTCATGAAAAAATACTGTATGTGTGCTTTTTTTTTTCTTTGTCATTCTTGTGTTGCTTAGAACAAGGGTTTAAAATTACAGTTTAGAACAGAACTATTAGTAACAGTGAAATGGATACATTCCTCAGTCAAAATAAATAGCTGAGGCAGGATGTCTGTATTAAATATAAGATGCTAAATTAAAGCTCCCTACAAAGGCCATTCCAAGTACTAGCGTGCATACCTGCCCCCTGCATGTTTAAGAGATTGCTTAAGAAAATCCTGTGCCATCCATTTAAAGCTGTTATTCAGATGACAAAAAGGGTGTGATCTTTCCATAGAAGCCGGATTGACAGACATGCTGTGCTCCTCGGGAGTGTGGCTGAAGGAGCCTTCTGTCCTTTTAGAATAATACAGGGTGCTCATAAAATGCTTTACCATTTTCAAGGCTGTTAGTATACATGATCTCATTTGGACTCTCAACAAAAGAGACAAGGTTAGTTTGCCTCCTTCTACAGAGAGATGAAGTGATCTTCCTGCGGTGAATGAGTTCAGGTACTGGGCTTTTCCTCTGTCCTGTGTGCTCATTTAAAAACCTTGAATTTAGGGGAGGTGGGTGAGGGATGGAAGGTCACCGTGTATGGCACACCTCTTGGGGGTGGGTCACAATTATAAGTGGGACTTAACAAATGCAATCAGTGTAACCCAATTCTTTGTACCTTCAATGAATCCAAATAAATAAATAAATAAATTTTGAATTCTGGTCCCCACCAACTAGCCATATGCCCTTGAACAAGTTACTTAACCTCGGTAAGCCTCAGTTTCCTCATTGGTAGAATGGGGAAGTGATTGTACTCCCCTCCAAGATTTTTGTGATGATTTAACAACATTGTCCACCAAGGGCACTTCCTGAGCTGGCCCTTAGTGGGAAATGGTAGCTGTGGCCGAACAGGTAGTTCACAGCCAAAGCTGAATTGTGGCTCAAGCTGAAGGCACTGCCATGTTTCTTGGTAAGCTTTAAAATGTGGTTGGTGTGATATTATAAACTCTCTACTGGATTCTATCTGTGATCTGCCCTTCTTAATAATTGGGAAGTTCCTGATTGTAACATAGCTCGAGAGTTTTCACAAGGGAAAAGCATTATACTTCTCACCACTCTTCATTCTGAGGACAAGTATATAGAATGGTAGGGTTGGGAGCTTACAAAGAGGACGGCGGTGTGTTAATAGCATCCTTAGAATGAGTCTGGTAACCATATTCCCTCTACTGAAAAAGATCAGCTATTCCACAGTCTATTCCATGAATTCAGTTCAAAGGATAAGTCTGCTGGCCTGATCAGTTCTAATTTTCCATGTTGTCGCCCAGCCAAAAATTCATTATCTTGTAAAATTCCCATACTTTTGGCCACATCACTGTGCTCAGTGACAGGCAGTACTTCTATGACATCTTCAATGAACCCCCTGTCATTTTGAGGCTTGGACTTGTTACCTTGCTGTCTTTCCCCTGTGTTTTCTATCTACTAGAAAGTCGCTGTGGCTTTCATTCTCACCGCTCAGAGTGACATTTATGGCTGAGTGAATATAGCTGGGCTCTGCAGCGTCTGACTAGGTGACAGTTTAGAAGCAGGTCTGATGGTTAGCTGGGTCATTTTTCCACCATTCATAAGCAATCTGTCACACACACACTTCTGTGCTCTGTTAGCAGTGAGGGACTGTTAGTGAAGGGCCAGCCATTGATGGGTCAGACAGGGCCAAGGCCAAGAGAGCTCTGACTTGTTGCTCTTAATGAGCAGAATGTCTCCACTATCAAACAGAAGCAGCAGCTCCATGGCCATACTCACATTCTTAACAGAAGATTTGCAGAGTGGGAGAATAGAGCAGCTCTACCTACTTCATTTTCTCCCTGTGGCTGTGAAGAATGATACAACGTCACATCCGCCTGCCTCTCAAGAGAATCAGGACGGTAAAGTTCCTGCAAATGTTCTGTGCACTTTTGCATTGGAGAAGATTCTACAATTCCAGAGACCGCTTACCCCTAAGAAATCTGAATGAGAACAGTGAGGTGGCATTTGTAGGCACTGATAAAAAATATATATAGTCTTGCTCCACTTTGGGCTTGGTATGTGTGGGCATATGTCTGCACAAGTGTGGCTCCTCACTTTTTAAAACTATAACTTTATTGAATTTTCTCAGCCCGAATAAAGTGCACATTTATTATGGCAGTTTACAAAATACAAGAACAAGAAAAATAAGAGTGATTCCTACTCCTAGCATCCAAAGATAAGCTCTGTTATATCCCAGTTTGGGTTTTTGTCCTTTAGCTGTTTCCTTGGGCCTGCATATTCTTTTTATAACAAGAACAGGGTTGTATCAAACATGTTGCTTCACGTTTGTCTTATTTACTATGTAACTGTCTTTCCGTGTCATTAAAGATTTTCTTTTTTTTTTTTTAAAAAGAAAATTTGTCGCCCTCAGTAGAGGCATCACAGCTCACAGCAATCTCCAGCTGTTGGGCTCAGGCGATTCTCTTGTCTCAGCCTCCCAAGTAGCTGGGACTACAGGCACCTGCCACGACACCCAGCTATGTAACTGTCTTTCCATGTCATTAAAGATTTTCTATACTAGTGATTTCTTTTGAGGTCGGAGACACTTTCAAGTCCTCTAATTTTTGGTGGCACGTTTGAAGAGATTAAAAAACAATTAGTCACTGAGTATGACAGTGTTTTTCACTATCAGAATATTCACCATTGTTTTACTTTTTGCTCTGTTCCCCTTTACAATCATGTCACCATTTGAGTGGAGCTGTTTACTGCCCCCACCAAATACTTTTGTGTCCTCAAATGACAGAGTTTACCACATTCTGGGCAGTATTCTGAGCTTTTATCTCTTTCTCACAGGAAAATATTTTCTACGCTGTCTGGGGATCCAATCAGCTCAGTGTTCCCTTTCCATGAGAGTATGTCTTCTGGCGAGAGGTGAAATTTTGCTTACTGATCAAATTGGATGGCACATTTATCAAGGGTTGAGAGGTCTACGTGTTTGCTGCTATTTTCCGCCAGCCTTTTCAGTGGTGATTTGCCTTTCTGGCATGTGAATGTGCCTTCGCTTATTAACCAGTTCCCTGGAAGATTGATCTTTAGGTTGTTTGTGTTTTCGCTATGGAGAATCATTCGCATACAGTCATGCGAGGGAAGTGTTTGTGGTTAGATATTTACATTCCTCAGAGATTACAATGAACCGGGTCCCTGTTTTGTTCAGCTCCAAAAGTACTTTAATTTTGTTCTCCATTAGCTTTTATTAATAGCAAACCATCCCCCAAATGTAATGGCATAAAACAACAAATGTATGGGCTCAAAATTCTATGAGCTAGCTGGGCTTGTTCTCCTGATCTGGGTAGCTTAGCTGATCTCTGCCAGGCTCCCTTGTAGTTCTGAGGTCACCTGATGGGCTAGATGAAGCTGGATAACCTAGGATGGCCTCAATCCTGTGTCTGACAAGTGGCAGGCTATTGCCTGAAGCAACAGGTCACAAGCCTTTGTCTGTCAGATTGTCCAGCCTCCTTCACTCGTGGGTGGTGGTAGGGCTCCCCTGGGCAGCATGAAGGCAACCCCCATGTGCAACACCTGTCGAGCCTCCATTTGCATCCCTTCTGCCAAAAGCTTGTTGGCCAAAGCCAGTCATGTGGTCAGCCCAGCGCCAGTGTGGGAGGTCTCTACTGAAAGGCATGGAGAGAGGAGAGGTCTACTTTTCTTGTGATAAACCACAACCAATATTTTTCAATTGAGATTTCTGGGCACCACTGAAACACAAAGTTTGACTGCTCTGGATTCCTCTTGTCACACCGCAGTAACAGGCAAGCCCTTTCCAGCGTGCCATCGTCTGCCCCCATCCCCCAGAGTGCACATCCTTCACTCAGCTCCCTCTGGTACACCTGGTTAGCACCTGCTGCACCCCACACGTTTCGCATGCATGTGCTCTTGGCATGTAGCCAGGGTGATGCTTACCATAAACTTCTAGATGTGGAATCGCTATATCTGAAGTTGCATGCATTTTTAAAAACCATTTTTACTTTTAAAAATGTTTGAAAACTGATAAAAACTACTTTTGCTCTAGCAAAATATAGGGTGTCTGCTTTAATGGCCAGTTTGTTCTACGAGGCTTGGGTGGCCCACTGTGAAAGTTGCTATTGGGGACACACATGGGCATACACAAGGGCGCGCATACACACACAACACCTGTGAGGCACTGGGAGGAGTCTGTTGCCTCCCTTTCTCTGGGGAATTCTCCAGGTGTGGTAATTTTGGGTAGAGTCTCTCCCCACTCAGTTACTGAGTGATCATTTATGGAGAGGCTGTTGTAAGCTGGTCACTCTGCCGAGCAGAGAGGTGAGAAGATCCCCAGCACATCGTCCATTCCCGCCGTCCAGGAGTTCCCAATGACCAGGGAGACGGGCACACAGCTCTAATTACAGCAGTAGCCAGCCCACGCCTGAGCTCTAAGAACACAGAGGAGGATGAGTCACATTGCTGGCTTCTTGGGCAGTGAGAAGTGTGGGGAATGAAGCTGCATCACAGGGGTAAGTTACACCACCTTTCTGTGCCAGTTTTCTCCCATGTCAAATGTGTAAAATAGCCACAGTGAGGACCCCAAGCGATGAAAGTTATAATGTGCTTAGAACAGTGCCTGGCACAGAAAATATTTTGCTAAATCATTGAGTTGAATTATTTTGGCTACCAGGGTTTTTCTAATATTCTTAGGGGTAAGAAGGAGTATGATGGTAGATTCACCTTCCCCTGCAGGGTATGGAAACAGCATAGACCTTCAGGACTTTTATCAGGACTTGAAAGATAAGGGGACATGAACTGGTTGCACACTTCAGAGTATTCAGCCTCGAGTGGGATTCTGATCTAACACCTGGCTACCATTAAGTGAATACTTACGGTCACTGAACAAATTCTGGCTGATTACAAAACACTGCATAAGCCACCAGAGATTCAAATATGAATACAACATGGTCTCTGCCCTGCATGTTCTCAGCCTCTTGGGGAGATGGCTGTGACCACCAGCACACCCCAGCACCTGGGGGGACAATTATGTTGGTCACAGAGGAGGTGATGCTTGACATGAGTTTTGTAAGTCCTGCCTAAGTGAGTGCATTGGGTCCGTTGGGGGACCTTGACCCATATGGGCTGCAGAATTCCATTTACTTTATTTTATATCCAGTTTGACCAATAGCACTCCTTGCCATGGCGTATTCTTCCCAGTTGCTATCTCAAAGGAATTTAGAAACTGAGAGAATCTTGTTGATAAACTAAGTGGCAAATATTATCTTAATTCTATACATCATGATGACAGTGATGTTGAGAAGCATGTAGTCCTTTTTATCCTCAGTGGAACTGGGATCAGGCTTCAGGTTTTAGGTCTCAGATGTATCTGGGGGTTCTTCGCTATGCCATTCCCACCCCTACTTCTAAAACTCCCTTAGATTAAAATTAGATGTTCCTGTCTCATAGGGAACGTTGTTAATGTAAAAGTTGCTTATTTACCCCTCAGATATGTAAACAGAACTAAAAGAACAGGGATGTCTATCTTGTTAGCATTTACTATTCTTAGGAGAAATTTAAAGTCTCACAAAGATACAGTTCAGTAAGCCAATTAAGCCTCATTTATTAAACTTAGGCAAAATATATGGCAGTAATTCTGACAGCTATTGTTAATTCGAAGCACAGGCTAGAAAATCCAGGTTTGAATACTTAAAAAGAAAAATCAGGCCCAACATCTTGGTCTCATGTGTTTTCATTTCATTTTCATATTCTATGTCTGTGCATTCCTGGTTTGGGTGTTAAATTACATTTTTAATGGAGAATATTCATGGGAAAAAGAAAAAATGGGTTGGATTTGATCAAATAATTGCTAGTCTTTCTTTTTTTATTTTAAATTTTTTTTATTTTTAATTTCAGCTTGCTTGTTCAATCTTCGTTTGAAGTACTCTTTCTTTTTTGTTCATTTTCTTCTTCTTCTAGTCTTTCTCCTGATGGCACATAACCTCCTACTTGTCAGCTCCTAGGAGATGAATCAATTATGTGAGAACTTTGCCAATACTAAGGCCTTCAGCACGACTTACCAGCTCATTGCTAATCCCAGGCCAAGGGTTTATGCCAACAGTTGCCTACAAATCTAGTCAGTAAAGTTGGTCGTAAACACTGTGGGGCTCCTGGTGTGTGCCCTGTCCAAGGAGGAGGGGAATATTCCTTCGAAAGCTCGGAGCGTCTGTGGTAGGAAATGGTTTGTCTTAGTTTGGTGTTGCTACAAAAAAAATAAAAATAAAAATACCAATGTCTAGAGGATTTATAAAGAAAAAAGGTTTATTTGGCTCATGAATCTTCAGGCAGGAAGACTGGACATCAGGTGAAAACCTCAGGTTGCTTCCACACATGACAAAAGGCAAAGGGGAGCTGGCTGGCATGTGCAGAGATCACAGGGCAAAAGAGGAACAACTTGTAGACACATGATGACAATCTCTATCTTCTAGGGACTTCTGCCTCCACCTCATCTCTTTACAGCCGGAGCCCCAGAAAGGGAAGGACTGAGTCTTTTGTGCTTAGCTCACTGAGGATGGATGATTTCAAGGGGAAATTATATAGAGCCACATTTGCTTTGTATGCTGGGAAATTATTTCCAACAATATATTTTTGTCTGACCATCTGCTTGAATCAAATTTCTGTCATCCTGTGGAAGTAATAATTATTCCCTGAGCTCCGTGCTGGCTTTCTGTGGAGGGAATAGACCTCTCTGGTTGTCTGTTGTTTATTGTCAGGACTTCTTTTGTCACATACTCTCGTCAGCTGCTGGTTTTCCAAGGGGCACTTTATCTTTAAGGCTATAAATAAACCCTCCCAACACAAGTCCCCTCTTTGTGAAAGTATGAAAGACAAAATAACGCCAGTCAATTGGGATATGGCTTTATTCAGGCTGTTGTGATAGGAGGACATTCATAAGTAATATCTCAAAGAAAAGAAAGGAGGCCTGGGTTTTATAGAGGCAGATAAACATGGGAGTCATGAGAAAGGATGAAGGTGAAAATATACAAAGGCTGGCTGGGCCCAGTGGTAGGCTGAAGTGGAAGGATTGCCTGAAGCCAGGAGATTGAGACCAGCTTGGGCAATATAGCACCATCCCATATCTACATAAACATTTTTTAAAAATTTAGCCAAGGGAGGTCACACATACCGTTAGTCCCACCTACTTAGGAGGCTGAAGCAAGAGGATCCCTTGAGGCCAGGAGTAGGAAGGTATAGTAAACTATGATCATGCCACTGCACTCCAGCCTGGGTGACAGAGCAAGCCCCTGTCTCAAAAATAAAGAATAATAATAAGAAGAATTTGCAAAGGTCCTTTGCAAGTAGCCAGTTCCCACAACCCAGAAGGATGGAGGACTTCTTAACATCCCTGCTTTCCCGGTATAGGGGGTAGGTTAGGTTCAAATTTGTTAGTCCCCCACTTTGTTCAAAATGGACATCATTGCCACCATTAGGGCTCAGGAAAAATACCCCCAAATGAAGGCCTCTGAAGCCCAGTCTCTCTCTGCCCTCCTGCCTTCCTGTCTCTCACCCCTCATTCTTCTTAGAGGCTAGCCATAGAAACTAGAATCCCTGTTCCCCAAGATGGGTCATATAAAATAGAACTCCTTTTCCCCACAGCCATCCATATAACCCCAAAATGTTACTCTAACCTTCCACCACCCTTCTGTGTTAATGGCTAGCTGTAAAGAAATTAAGATCTTCATCCCGGAGGGATGCTACTCCATCCCTGGGAAGAAGAAATACTGCACAGAGAGCTCAAGAAGATTCGAGTAGACAGGCCTTGTGGGTTTCTCCACTCAGTCTATTCCCATTAGCTCATATCCCTGTTTTGTTCAATTATATTTCTACATGACTATCCCTTCATAAAATCAGACAGCTTCCCCTGGGTATCTGGGTCTTCGTGAGTCACATGAAACTATGATCAAATAAATGTATTATTATTTTCTCTAGTTAACCTGTCATTTGTGATAGCAGTGCAGGCCGCAACTCTTATTATGTAGAGGAAAGGGATTGTCCCACACCTCGTGAGGCCACATTACCTGAGCAGAGTAACCAGGGATCGGAAGTGAGGTCCACTCCTGTCTGAATCTTGGCACCAAACTGAGAGAAACAAAATGCATGTGACAATCAGGGATATGATTTCAGTCCAGGTATTGCAAAAGGGAGAAAGTTTATTAATGAGGAACAACTCAGAGTGAAAGAAGGGGTCCTGGGGTTTCACAGGGGTAGGTAAACAGGGAGCCATTCGTGAGTCCTACAGGGGTCCTCAGGAAGGATGGAGGCAGTCTCAGTGCATCCTAGGGCTGGGCCGTCCTTCCTCCTTTGTTAGCCGTTTCCTTTGAAACACAAAAGAGTGGAGGATTCCTTAACCACCATTGCTTTTAGGGATCACAAGTCTCCAAGAAATTTCAACATTGTCAAAAGCCATGCTATCTTCAACTTTTAAGAGCCCAAAGCAAATCTGAAAACATCAGAAAAAAGTAGTTTTTGTGAGATTTGGGTATGAGATGAAATGAGAATTCTGGTATCTTTATTCCTTATTCTATAAAAGACATGTAAACTATCTCCTTCTTTAATTGGAGTGAAAAAAACAATGGCCAGCGTGACCAAAGCTGAGCAAAGGAAAGGAGAGAAGCTGCCTTCAGTCTAGGGACCTAGAGAACCAGGGCAGAATTTTAAATTGGGCCAATCGTTGCATCTTTCTTTGTAACACACAGAAATTCATTCAACATATGTTTGTGAGCGCCTGCTATGTGCCAAGTGTGATTATAGGCAGTGGGGATAAAGCCTTCCGTGGGACAGCCCAGTATTCCTCCCGGGGGGAGCCTCCTGCTGTGGGGAAGAAGAACTCGACAAAGGGACCTGAGGGGCCAGGAGCTGCACAGTTTGCAGAAGGTCAACCACCAAAGGCCTCACTCAATAAGGTGACATGAGGAGACACGTGAAGGAGGTGGAGACCCTGAGAAGGGAACTTTAAAATAATTGAGGGGCCATTAGGCTGAGACACTCAGTACCTTGTGTTCCTACTGGAGCACAATGAAACCCAACTCAATGTAAACAGTGAAATGAAACTGCTGCCAACTAGCTTCTAACTAGAGAGGTTACCAACCAGAAACCACCAATTCACCCCTCACTAAGGACTTTCCACTGTCACCAATCAAGTATTTGCTTTGTCTTTCTTCCATGAACACTGTACACAACATCATCATCCCTTTGGGGAGGCTCTGAGCTACTTAAAGTAAGCTGCTGCCTGATTCATGAATCATAGAATGTACAAATAAACTTGTTAAAGTTTACTATCCCTAAATCTATCAAGCTTTTTCTAAGAATAGCAAGGAGGCCAGAATGGCTGGACTACAGTTGACAAGAGGGAGATTGGTAAGGACCGAGGTCTGAGAGCTGGGGGAGCAGAGGCTATAGGGTCTGATGGACAATTGCAGTGACTTTGGATTTTACTCATGGTGACGTGGGACTGGGTGGTTTTAAGTAGAGGCAGGACATCATCTAACATATTTTCAAAGGATCACTCCAGCTAAAGTGTTAAGAGGACTGAAGCAAGGAGACCATTTAAGGGGCTACTGCACTACTCTCAAGAAGACAGGGGTTTGGTTCAATATGGCATATTGGATGCTGTGGCTTACTTATCAGATCTCCTTCAGAGATCTTGTTCCTCCCTCAGGTGGGAAGGCTCAAGCCTTTGGCCATAAATTCTTTCAAGAACTGCCATCTGCTAAAGAGAAACCATCTTGGCCAGGTGTGGTGGCTCGCATCTGTAATCCCAGCACTCTGAGAGACCAAGGCAGGTGGATTGCTTGAGATCAGGAGTTTGAGACCAGTCTGAGCAAGAGTAAGACCCTGCCTCTACTAAAAATAAAAAAGTTAACTGGGCATCATGGCAGGTGCCTATAGTCCCAGCTACTTGAGCCCAGGAGCTTGAGGTTACTGTGAGCTATGAGACCATAGCACTCTAGCCAGGGGCAATAGAGTGAGACTCTGTCAGAAAGAAAGAAAAGAAAGGAAAGGAAGGGAGGGAGAGAGGGGGAGAGAGAGACAGAGGGAGAGAGAGAGAGAGAGAGAAGGAAGGAAGAGGGGAGAGAAAGAAAGAAGGACGGAAAGGAAAGGGAAGAAGGAAAAGTTAAGGAAAAAAAAAAAAGAAAGAAAGGAAAGGAAAGAGAGCCATCTTGTCTAACAGCACATTCTCCCCTCTTGGGGGCAGACTGTACCCACCGACCTGGCCTCACTTCAAGTCAGGATGACTTGTAAGGCCTCTCCCAGCTCAGAGACCCTGATGGAGTCAGCTCAGGCCTTTGTTGTGACTGCATCACAGCCCTCCTTCTGCTCCGTCCAAGCCTGTTCCTTCCTTTCCACAGGCACTGATCCTAAGAGCACCCTGTAATAAACTCCCTGCTCACTTAGCTCCATCTCAGACTTAGCTTCCTGGAGAACACAGCCTGTTGATTGAGACAGTGAGCAGTGGTCAGGTTCTGAATCTGTTTCAAGGCAGAACTAAATGGTTTGAATATGATGCTAAAAGAGAAAATTTAATTATGAAATACTAAGGTTTCTGCCCTAAACATTTAGAAAAATGAAATCACTATCAACTCACTTGAGACAGACTATAGGAAAGGGAAAGTTAATATTAATTTTTGGGAGGAGGGTACTTGGGGATGATGGGGGAGGAAGGTAGGGAATATATTATATTAAAACGAACTCATCATATTCATGAGCTACATGCAGGTAAAAGGTCAAATTCCATTTCCAGGAATGCATTTTTAACTTTGATTTCAAATACCTGCAACATTATGGAGTTGTAGGGATCTACTGTGTTGGATACAGCCATGTGTTGTTTGTTGCTTAATCCCAGGGATTTCTGAGAAATGCATTGTTAGGCGATTTTGTTGTGCAAACATCACAGAGTGTACTTGCACAAACTTAGATGGTATAGCCTGTGACACACCTGGGTTGTATGGTGTGGTCTGTTGCTCCTAGGTCACATAGCTGTACAGCATGTTACTGTGCTGAATACAGTAGGTAATTGTAACAATGGTTAAGTATTTGTGTGTCTAACATCTAAACATTGAAAAAATAATGTGTTGCACTATGACATTACAGCAGCTGCAACATAACTAGCAGATAGGAATTTTTCACTTCCATTGTAATCTTATGGGACCGCCATTGCATATGCATCACCTTAATTAGTCATAGAAAATGTGAATTCATGTGTTTAACCATTTGGCAAGGGTTGTTCATTCATAGAGAGAAAGAGAATCTAAGTGGTCTTAGAGGGGAGCAAAGTTAGGCATTGGCCTTGGTCTCATACTACATTTATGTTTTAGCAATAGATTGTATCGCCTATTTCTCCAGCAGCCAGTGGGCACTGTCTTTGGCCATCAGATTCCAGGTTGCACCTGTAGGGCAAACAGGAAGGAACTGGTCATGTCCCATTAACAGAAGGCCTCTGTATAGCCCCAGGCTGTTTCTGTGTGTTCCCCACACTTGCCAGGACATCTATGTCTTTTCTGTCTTCTCATTCTTTGGGTTCTTGTGCTTACTCTGGTGACTCCCACTAAGCCATTTGGTAATTGAATTTGACTTTTCTCTTCCCTTCATTCCACTTCAAAAGTATCTGGAAATAGCCCGTTTGTTTTTCCAGTAGAGCATCCAGCAAGTCTTAGTCTTTGGTTTAGCCATAGTTCCCAGCCTGGGATGGTCCCAGATTCCCCCCAGCCCTCTATTATGTGGCTATTGGAAATGTCAGGAGGCCTGGGGAGGGGAGTGGATAGAGGGTTTGTCACTAAGCATTGGCAGGGGCCAGGGTGATAGGCAGGGACTGGGGTTTTAGGTTCCCTGCAGTGTGCAGGGTAACCCTACACAATGAAGGGCTGCCACACCCAAAACCCCAGTGAGAACTACTGTGTGCTCCGTGTGAGTAGCACTTGGCTAATTTTCAGTATCTAAAGTACCATCTGTGCCATTATTAATTTTTTTCTTTGAATTTACTCAGGTAAAATTTTTTTCTTTATTCCAAGCAGCAGTGTACTTGACATAATGAGTCAGTGTTGTTATTTTTATATTCTACAGTATACATCGAATACATAAAAATAAATGCCTAACACCTAATACAAAATATCCTTCATTAGTGAAAGACATATGAAGTTTGGGAACACTGGGCCTTCTTACGCCCAGCTACCCTGTCGGATTTTGAAGGGAACATTTGCTTTGCACGCTGTTTGTCTTCTGGACCATAAGCACAAGTACACCAAGGCAGAGCCTTATAAGGGCAAAGGCCACATGGTTAGTGCCCCATAAACCTCACTTATTTTATATAAAGATGTCTGCTGCAATAACAATGACAGCGTTCTTGACCCAAGCCACTTGTCTCTGTTGGTTCCAAATTCAAGGATAAAAGTGGGGCTCCTTTGGCATTTGCCTCCTCAGAATGTAGCTTTATGAGGGGGCACCTATGTCCATGTCCTCACCTTTCCCAACACAAAGTCTGACACACAGGTTGTGATTAATGGAAGTCTCAGTGAATGAATGAGTGAGTGTGTGAACAAGTAAGTGCTTACCTGCCACCATGGGACTGTTGATGGAGAATCATAACCTCCACTGTCAATGAGTCAAAAACACTTCACATATGTGTTTCTTGGGCAAGTTATGTAAGTTCTCTGTGCTTCTGGGCCATTACCTCTGAAGCTGGAATAACAATAGAACCAGCCTCATGGCATTGTTACGAGGAGGCAGTGTAGTAATATTTGTCAAATGCTTAGACCAGTGTTAGGCACAGAATTGATGGTATAGAAATAGTTGATGATGAGTGGGGCCAGGCTTGTTCTTAGGTTTTCAATATTTGTTGAAAGAGTGAATCAACAAATCCTGGGCTATAGTGTTCTTATGCTCGTATCCTGGGTGCTCAGATGTTCCCAGGAGTAGCAGTGGGTGTGGAAGCAGAACATCCCAAGCTTCAGTGAGGAGGTCCCGCTGCAATTCTCAGCAGAGAGAAGTTTGTCTTGAGTAGGTAACCCAGGGTAATGCCCTGTTTCTGCCCCTGCCCTTTACAGGCTGCATGGGAACTGTATCCTGGTAGATTTCTGGACCTCTCCAGACACCCAAATCTATAGACACTCAAGTCTTTATATAAAGTGCCATGGTATTTGCACATAACCCACATTCTCCTGTATACTTTAAGTCACTTCTAGA